>OVBE01001922.1:0-33431 GCA_900406425.1 Iberis pinnata | reverse complement strand
AAATCTTCTTAAATTCTCGCAGGCACCTTGGACCGATCGGTCCAGGCTCAGACCGATTGGTCCATCTTCTGCGTGCTCCTGTGGACCGATCGGTTCAGCTATAGACCGGTCGGTCCAAATCTTATGTTTCTTCGGATATTCAGACCGATCGGTCCAAAGGTGGACTGAACGATCTTAAGTCTTTTTGACTTCATTTCTTCAGATTTACCAACCTGAGACCAGATTGGTTTCTTCAATTCTTTACTTAGCCAGATTCCATCCAATAAAACAGTAATTCAACACTTTTAATCCAAATCGACCCGAACACCTGAAAGTCTATAGAAAGTTCCAATTTACAAAGAAAGAGCTTAGATAATGCAAATCTAGCAGGCATAAATGCCTACTAAAATTCATTAAATTTGAGTAATATCACCAACCCTCAGTACCAAGTCTATCCACCGCCACCACAGAAGAATATTCAACCATTCATCAACTATGCTCAGAATCGTGGTTTCTTCCCAACGCAACAACAACCAGGTAGTTTTCAGCAACCACAACAGCAACAACAACAGCAATAGGTTGTTGCACCTCTTGGTTTCACCTCTAATTAACCTCTGGCTCAACCTTCCAACATTGAGGGAGGCCATGTTACAAAAACTTCTTCAAGGTCAAGCCAATAGTGTCATTAAGACATCAAAGAAGTTTGGTGAACTTCACCTCAAGATGGCTGACTTGAAGACGCATGTCGATTGTTCATACAATGACCTCCATCAGAAGTTTGACGCTTTGACTTCTAAGGTCAAGTATGTGGAAAGCATGGGGGCTTCCTCTTCTGCAACCAAGCAAACAACTCCGCTCCCAGGGAAGTATGTTCAAAACCCCGTGGATTATTTTCATGTGAATGCCATAACATTACGAAGTGGGAAGGCGTTACCACCACGCCAATTGGTTCTTAACACCAAGCATAATGTTGACCAAGCTGGGGGGAAATTGAGTTTAAATGAAGCTGAGGACAATGAACCTGCAAAACATGATTCTCAGAAGCTATCACAACCACCATCAGTTGTTGTTATCAAGCCAAGTCCAGCTGAATAACCATCTGCAACACAGAAGAAGGATGCACCCTTCGTGCAACCATCATACGTTCCGAGATTACCTTTTCCTTCCAGATTCAAGAAGGAAATCATGTCAAAGTACAAGGGAGTTTTTGAGAAGTACATGAAGGATACTGAAATTTATGTACCATTTCTTGATGCAATCACCCTGATGCCTCCGTACAAGAAATTTCTGAAAGATGCTATCACCAAGAGAGGCAAGGAAATTCAGGGAATGGTAGTTTTAAGCGAAGATTGTAGTGCAATCATAATAAGGACTTCAATCCCAAAGAAGTTATATGATCCAGGATCGTTTACTTTACCTTGTTCACTAGGTCCTTTGTCTTTTGACAAGTCCCGGTGGGATTTAGGAGCCTCGATCAGCCTTATGCCTCTATCAGTTACTATAAAGCTAGGTTTCAGCAATTTCAAGTCCTCCAATATCTCTTTGGTACTTGCAGAACGATCAGTGAGGATTCTACGTGGTGTTCATCAAGACTTACCTATGTAAGTTGGAGTAGCTGAAATTCCAACCGATTTTTTTTTTTTAGATATGAGTGAGGAATGTAGGGATCCTCTGATTTTGGGTAGACCATTTTTAGCAATTGTTGGAGTTGTTATTAACGTTCAGAAAGGGAAGATTCATCTGAATATGGGTAAGGATTTGAAGATGACGTTCGATGTTAGGAAGTGATGAGGAACCAACTCCAGACGGGGATACATTCTACATAGAAGAGATGGATCAACTTGCTGATGAACTGTTGGAAGAGATTAATGGAGAGGATAATTTGAGAACCGCATTGACCGAGAATGGCGATAAAGGGTATCTACATGATGAATCTTTGGGATACAAGATGATATAAGACTCACATGGACCATTAGAACCTGAAGAACCATTTGAAGACATTCAGGGACCAGAAAGTATGGTGTTCTCAGTAGCTGAGAAGGTTGAACTCAAGCATAAACAAACAGATCCTGCAACATCTAAGGACATGTCTGAACTTAAGGCACCATCTGTGGAACTGAAACCGCTTCTAAAAGGGCTAAGGTACGCTTTTCTTGGACCTAACTCAACATATCATGTCATATTAAATGATGAACTTAGTGATGATGAGCTAAATTTGCTGCTGACTGAATTAGGGAAGTTTAGGAGAGCTATAGGGTATTCCTTGGATGACAGTAAGGGAATATCACCTAATCTATTCACTCATAGAATCAATCTTGAAAATGAATCATACTCTAGCATTGAGCCCCAAATAAGGCTAAATCCTAAATTGAAAGAAGTGGTAAAAAAGGAAATCCTTAAATTATTGGATGCCGGTGTTATCTACCCTATGTCAAATAGTACTTGGATATCACCAGTTCATTATATCCCAAAAAAGAGAGGAATTATTGTGACAAAAAATGATAAGGATGAACTAATACCAACCCGAACAGTCACTGGTCATAGAATGTGCATTGATTACATGAAGTTGAATGTTGCATCTAGAAAATATCATTTCCCATTACCCTTCATTGAACAAAAGTTAGAACGCCTAGAAAACCACCCTTACTACTGCTTTCTTTATGGGTATAGTGGATTTTTCCAAATCACTATCCACCCTCAAGATCAGGAAAAAACCACCTTCACATACCCTTACGGTACTTTTGCATATAGAAGGATGTCGTTTGGCCTTTGCAATGCAAATTCCACCTTTTAAAAGTGCATGACTTCAATCTTTTTAGATTTCATCGAGGAGACAGTAGAGGTGTTCATGGACGATTTCTCCGTGTACGGCTCTTCTTTCTCCTCCTACTTGTTTAATTTGTGCAGGGTACTCACCAGGTGCGAGGAAACAAGCCTGGTCATAAACTAGGAAAAGTGTCACTTCATCGTGAGGGAAGGAATTTTCTTGGGTCACAATCTCTGAAAAAGGGATAGAGGTAGACAAAGCAAAGATTGATGTCATCATGCAACTACAAACACCGGGGACAGTGAAGGATGTGAGGAGTTTCCTAGGGCATGCAGGGTTTTACATAAGATTTATCAAGCACTTTTCGAAGATAGAAAGACCTATGACAAGACTATTGTGCAAGGAAACTGAGTTTGACTTCGACTCTGAATGTGTCAAGGCATTCCACCACATCAAGGAAGCTTTATGTCTTCCCCTATAGTCTAATCCCAAAACTGGGATTACCCATTCGGGATCATGTGTGACACGTCTGACTACAGAGTTGGAGCAATTTTGGGGCAGAAAATAGATAAGAAGGTGCACGTAATTTACTACGTCAGTAGGACCATGGATGATGCTCAAGTAAAATACACTACAACAGAGAAGGAGTTGCTAGCAGTCGTCTTCGCATTTGAGAAATTCAAAAGCTACTTGGTTAGTTCAAAGGTTATAGTCTACACTGATAATACAGCGCTAAATCTACGCAAAGAAAGACACTAAACCAATGCTGTTAAGGTGGATTCTTTTACTGAAAGAGTTTTACATGGAAATAGTGGACAAGAAGGGAATTGAAAATGGGGTAGCAGACCACCTATCCAGGATGCGAATTGATGAGTCAATTCCAATTGATGACACAAAGCCGGAGGAACAACTAATGGTAATTCACACTTGTGCCTTTGTAGAAGATGAGGTGGTAACAAAAAAGGCAACATCATGGTATGCAGACTTAGTTAACTTCAAGATCTGTGGAGAAATTCCTGAAGACTTCAATGATTATAAGAAGAAGAAGTTCATGACTGATGTAAATCATTACTATTGGGATGACCCTTTTCTTTACAAGAAAGGTCCAGATGGATTATTCAGAAGGTGCATAGCTGAAGATGACAATAAAGGAGTTTTGGAACACTGTCATGGTTCTTCCTACGGGGGACACTTTGCAACGTTCAAGATTGTTCAGAAGATCCTGCAAGTTGGTCTATGGTGGCCAACCATGTTTAAGGACATACATGGTTTCATATCCAGATGTGACCATTGTCAAAGACCTGGAAACATTGGTAGAAGAAATGAGATGCCTCAAAACCCAATCTTGGAAGTTGAAGTGTTTGATGTATGGGGCATTGATTTTATGGGACCATTCAATCCCCCATCTTTTGGGAACAGCTATATTTTGGTAGCTGTCGATTACGTCTCAAAATGGGTGGAAAATAGCTCAGGAAAAGAGAGAGATAAACCTGCATGAACTCGAGGAAATCAGGCTCGATGCTTATGAGAGTTCCAAAATATACAAAGAAAGGACCAAGGCGTTTCATGATAAGAAGATTTTGGTCAAAGATTTCAAGGCTGGTGACCAAGTGCTTCTGTTCAACTCAAGGCTCAAGTTGTTCCCTAGAAAGCTCAAATCAAGATGGTATGGACCATTTTCAGTAAAAGAAGTTCTACCATATGGTGCAGTGACCCTTATTGCAAAGTCTGGGGGAGAGTTTATAGTGAATGGGCAAAGAATTAAACATTATATGGCTGACAGATTAATTTTAGAAGAGACCTCAGTTCTCCTTTGGGAACCATCTCAAGGTTAATAAATTTAAAATAGGAAGTCAAGCTTAGTGACTTAAAACAAGCTCACTTGGGAGGAAATCCCATGTTTATCATTGTACATATAAAATTTTCAATTTACGTTAGTTTTTCGTTTTATGCGTTTAAGTTTAGCGATTTGGTTTTGGTATTTTAGGTACTTTGGAGTCAAGTCGTGGGCATTTGGCAAAGAGAAAAGAGGAACACATAATTTACTCAAGTCTTTGATCAACCCGACGAAAATTTGATTTAACCATGTAACTTGGTAGATCGAGCCATGATCAAGTCCATTGAGCCATGTTCTCCACCCTTATTCGAGCCAAACCGAAATATGTGATCAAGCCACAAACAGAATAAGATCGAGCCACGTCTTCGTCTCCATCGAGCCATGACCGTGTCCTGCTTGATCGCCAAGCCAAAGAACGAGATGTGATCGAGCCACTCAAATCTCTTGGTCGAGCCGCAATAATGCTCGATCAAGCCAAGCTTCCAAACATCACTTCCATCACCCTCATTGTTTCCTCTTTAAACCTCATCCACATAAATCACCTTTGCTTCTCCTCCATGAACCTTCACTTTACTTAACATCCACAAGCTTCAACATCGCCCCTCCTCCACATGAACATCTCGACCATCACTCTATATAAGGGAGTTCACCACTTCTCTTATACTCTCATCACTTTCATACAACCATTACTCTTTTGAATTCACCTTCTTTGATCAACGAATTTAACTGCGGTCTCAAGATTCAACGGATTTCAAGAATCATCAACTTCGGTTTTTAACTCTTAAACTCATGAAAACTTGATTTGAAATTTTTGAAACTCGGTTTTGGTTTTGACCACTTTTCTGGAAGTTTTTGTTCCTTGGTTTTCGAAAGTGTCCTCTGAAGGTTTAACACATCGATTTTGACTATACGTGATTCTGGATTTTAATTTTGATAGAGTCCTTCAAATACATGTTCACATAACAAAACTTAATGACTCTAATTTCTTTTACAGAAATCGATGTATCAAACAGAGGACCGCCCGGGAGTTTGAGTGAACCTTCAGTTTAGGAGATATACATGACCCTGATGCAAGTCGACTTTGCAGAATCAACATTCTTAGATTCATAGGCCTCGGGAAACCTTGGCATCCTCGAGCGGGTCAAGAACATATTGGGGTACATGGGAATCTTAATTATGCTTGTAATGGAACACAATGCTCGTCAGCAACAGACATGCATGTTCTTAGAGTCATTAGAAGTATTCTACTCCGAGGGGTGGGAAGGCGATCAAAATGGAGGAGGTTTCATAACCTTTAAGAAATTGAATGGCCAACCAAAGAGTTTTAGTTTCCTTCATTGGACTCTACTTACGGTTTCAAATGCATGCCAGACGCATTTGAGAATGTTCCATAAGAGATAGATCTTATTTGGGATATGATTGGATCCTAGAAGTTCCAGGCAGGCAGGACCAAGAGTGCATGCATCTGACACCCTACGATTAGATATGTTCACCAAGTTATTGCCAACTCGTTCTTATCTCGACGAGATACTAGCAATATCTTAGCGGAGAATATGAATTTATTGCGGTTGGGCATCTACCAACATGTCCGCAACACCTTGCAGGACGAGACCTTATTTCCTAACATCATCGAAGCAAGACCCTGTCCTATGAAGTTATTCCTGCAACAGCTATTGAAGTTTAAAGACCTTAGCTGAATCACAAGAGCAAGTACGACACCTCAATTACGAATCAGAGGGTGGAGAGCACCAATCTTTCTTCGCACCATAGGACAACGTAGCCCAAAACGTCTGGATAAGGAGGTTGATAGACATTGATTACCTGATTGAGATTAAGTTCATCGTATGGGAGATTGGTAATCAATTCGTCTACCAGTTTAGAGCATCAAAAAATACAAAAGGAGTCTTCCTCCTCCCAAATAGCCGGCGGACAACTTCCAAAAGGCGTACAAATTTATCCTTCAACCACGACACTTCCAATTCAAGGGAAATTATTTCATAAATGACAACCCTAGAATCATGTTCTGACAACCTCTCAACCCTCTCCCTGGACGAGGATTCATCCAACTCCTAAACTTGGGGTCACTGAGGTTCATCTCCATCCACCTGACCATTGTATCATCCCTTTCATTTGCATTTGTTTATGCTTTATGTTTTCATCTATTTGTAAGTGTGATTTCTGCTTTTATTATCTATCATCCTCCTAAACGCTCCTGAGAATTTGGATTATACAAGAGACTGTATAATTCGAGTTTGGGGGAGCGTTTAGGAGCTATCTAATGAAGTTTTATGTTTGTTTCTAGATCTCCAATTATGAATATCATTTAAGGCATAGAAAACCATTAAAAATCTGATTTTTTTTTATAAAAAAAAAATTCTTCCAAAAACAGAGTGTTCATGTAGTTTTATTTAGGATGTTAGAATTATAGGTTTGTCACCTGCGTATGCATAGGGAACTAGGATGATAGTAACCTTGTAAGTATGTTGTTTTCTTAGAAAGTATCAATGCCCTGGTTATTAGTTGTCTAATGCATCCTGATTTAGTCTGAAGTAAAACTGCACAATGCTTGGAATGTGAATTTGCATGATCCTTTGTCTTCTGAAGCATGTTGTGATTTGAAGTTTGCCCCTATCTATTAGAACTTAAAACTGACGTTTAATTATCATGTTTGTGTGCTGATTTGAACTCATGGATAGTATATACATATTTGGGTTATCTTCTACCATTTTACCACTCTTGTTAGCCCAAGTAGACTCCCTATCCTTGAACCTTGCCTTCTTTCAAGCCATGAATTTACTATTGAGTGTCAGGTCTTTTATAGAATGAGCTTGGTAGAAAGTGTTAGGTTTGAACTGACAGGAATGGAATCTCATGTAGTTATAGTCCACGTTTTTTGGACTATATAGGACAAGGTGGGGTTTTATTCTGGGTATGTTGGGGTTGGTTTGAAAATGAATGAAAGTATGTGAGTAGCTGGTAAAAGAAAGGGTAAAGTAATGGACCTTAGGAGAGGAATGGATAAGAAAAAGAAACAGAATGGGCTAGTAAAGGGTTTGAGGGAAAGCGATATGAAAAAGAATATGGTTAGTGCAGAATCAGAAAAAGAGATGACAATGAAATAAAAAGGGTAAAATCCAAGAAGTTAGTGCAAAATGAAAAAGGTCAGAAACCATAGGCATTGAAATAAGGGAATCCCCAAATCCACTAGCAATCAAATAAGAAAAACCCTCTCCTAAGAGTAGTTAAGGAAAAGATGAAAAAGGAAAAAACATGAACAAGTAAGATTAATTCGAAATTTAGAAGTGTAGAATTAGGGTCTCCTACCGGGTAGAATCAGGAAACTGATGTTTCATTGACATTGGGTATATGAGATTTTGTTCTTGTATGCGTCTAAGTGTTTTTACCTTTAGCCTTCAACTAAAGTTCATTCCCTTTTGAGAGAACCCTATTATGAATTGTTAGCCATTGCATGAAGGGGTCATTTTAACCCCTTAACATGTCCCTTAACCAAATGAGTTCATTGAACATGCATGACTTGATCCATGGTTCCTGCTTAATAAATGAATTGTGGAATTTGGAACTGATCTGGAATGAACAGTGATGAGTATGGCTAAGATTTTTAAGTAGGACGAGATTAGGATTGCATTATAGAACTAGTAAACAGGACATTGATATTACTTGTGTTAGCAGCATATTTTGGTTCTGAGTTCCCACTTTCAAACCTCTCGTCCAAACTTCTGAATTACTTGCTTGAGGGCAAGAAAGGATTTAGTTTTGGGGAGTTGATGTCTCTGCATTTTAGAGATTTTAGGAGGTCATTTAACATCATTTTAGGGTCTTTTAGTAGTACATATGTTGAATCCATAAACTTTATTATTAAGTTTGCATTTTTAGGAAGTTCTGCATTAGTGCTTGCATATATATGCAATTTGGAGTTTTTTAGGACTTTCAAGAGTTTTCAGAACATAAGTGCAAAATTGGAGAAGGAAAGGGAAATACATAATACAAGCCAACTTCACCATCAAGCCAAGAATTTATGCGTCTCGACCATGGCCTCGATCCCGACCACACGCACAAGTCGCTTCGATCAAGCCAACCTTGCCTCGGCTCGATCACCTCACGTATCACCCTGATCTCGGCCTTGATCCCGACCCTTCGCCTCAATCACCATCTCCTCTCACCATCGAGCCAAACCTTCCACGGCTAGATCTTGAACTCCTTCGGCTCGATCACATGCTTTGCATCACTAAAGAGTCCTGCCTACGCAGCTCAATCACCATCGAGCCAGCCGCATCTTCACTTCTTTGGGTCGATCATCCCGCATGCCGCCTCGGTCGCTCTTCTTCACCGACCAACTTTGTTTCAGGATGGACCAGACCCAAGATCCATTTTAATCATTATGTTTTGTCTTTTATGCGTTTTTAGGGTTTTTCCCAAACACTATAAAAGCCCTAAAACGCCTCCATTTCGAACAAGCTTTAATTTTTAGCCATTTTGGGTTTCTTCTTAGGTTTTAATATTCTCTATGTATTTGCTTGTTGTTCTTCATGTAAAAACCCAGATTTTTGATTAAGTTAGTGTTTACATTCGATTTCTTCATTTTCATGCTTAGATTAGGGTTGTGAACTATCTGGTGCATGTTGATCTACGTTTTTATGCTTTTAATCTCGTTTTTCACCTTGATCACTTTCTCTCGTTTACTACTGTTTCATTGTTACTCAGTTTTTCTGGGTTAGTGTTCTTCTTGTTCATCATCTTCATCACGTTTTCAACTTAGTTTTCTTGTTGTTCATCATCGTTGACTTTTGATCTGAATGTCTTGCTTAGTAGTTATGCTTTCCTGTTTTTCCAGATTTCTCACCCAACATGCGTAGTGAGTAGTTCCTTTAGGTTCCCGAGGGTGAGGGTAATTGACCAGAAATCTTTCCTGAACTCCCTAAACTTCTAACATACCAATTCATCGTAGCTCCCACCACTTGGAGGCTCCAGCGGAAATGAAGGCTAGAATTCAGGAGTCGTTTCCAGTTGGGGCTCATGACTTTGGTGGATTTTCCTTCAATTTCACTTGGCCACACCAATCCTCTATCGTGGAATAGGGGGATCTTTTTCTGAATTTATGTCCAAAATCTCGTTAGGTGGACCCACGGTGTACGACCAAAGATCGCTCTCGGTGCAGCAAGAATATGCTGAGTGGGCTCGCTCCCACACTAAGGTATGGATGTTTATGTATTATCTGGATAATGATGGGATCGATCTTGAGGCTAATGGGAAACTTTTTTATGCGTAGATTGCTGCTCTAGCAAACCACTTGGTGGGGGTTTTGGACGATGAGCTCAGGAAGGCTAAGAAAAACTCATGTGTAGAGCTGGTTGCTGATGCGACGGCTCGGGCTAATAAAGCTACTTTTAAATTAAAGGCCGCTATGGGCAGAGTAGAGATGCTGACCGAAGAGAATGGAAAGTTGAAGGCTGAAGTTGCGGAGATCAAGAATCTAAGGAGGAGGGATGCTGAAAGGATGAATGAAGAAGTGATCGTTTTGACAAAGCAAAAAAGAAGTTGAAGGATGAGGTGGGCAGTATGGCCAAGGATTTTGCGGCTGTCCTTGAGGAAATGGATGAACATATTGCGCATAAGGTGAAAGATAAAGAGAATGAACTGAATGAAAGATTCGTGAGGAGAATGGACTGGGTAAAAGGAAAGGTCGTAAAAGAGCGGGTTTATCAAGAAAAACTGGTGCAAGTGGAAAAAATTAAAGGGAACCTGGAGTTTATAAACATCTTGCTCCGGGGGGAAGCCACATTGGAGAAGAAAGAGCTGGAGGCGGACCAAGTGACCTTTTCCAAGGAGCTAGAAATGTTGGACTTCAAAGAACTAAATGTTGAGAAAGAATGGATGGCATCGCCGACTGGATCCGACCTGAGTGGTCAACGTGGTGAAACCCTTGAACTGAACTTTGCTGACGTTATTAATCCTTATGGTTCTATCCTCCCAATTCTTAATCCAGTTAAGGAGGCTGATGTTGACGCGAAGAAGGAGGGAGTTCCTGCCGAGGAGACTGCGGGTAGTGATGCTGCTGAGGAGGTTGATGTGAACGTGGGTGGAGTGCTGGACAAGGCCGTAGAGATTGATAGGTTAAGAATTTAAATCCTAAACTACACTGTAGCATAGATAGGGTCGAATCCCACAGAGACCAGATAGTACAACATTTGGTTTTATCTTAAATCAAGCTAAGATGGAAATAAAAGATTGTTTGTAACAAATCAAAGCAGTAATTGATTTAAAGGTTGTAAATAGTGAAATAAAAGCGTCAGGCATTAGGGAATTCCACAAGTATTAAGGTTTAAAAGCCAAGGTTAACATACAGGATTTCACTTTGAAAATAGTTCTCAACATGAAAGACATAAATAGAATAATCTCCTCTCGGAGTATTAAACTCTATGTTCAAAATTATTAGAAACAATATCTTGCTCTGTCTAACTAATTCAACCATGCAATAAAGTTTAGATTCAATCGTTCATAAGCATTTATGACAATATTTTCGCAAGAAAGAACACTTATTCATCTAGACTAGATCAGATCTCTAAACCAAATCTCTTTGCTTTTATTAATCTAATATCAATGAACAAGTTAGCTACTCTAATTCATGCATTATGAACAAGTCTAGACTAAGAACCTAACAAATTCAATCATTTATGATAAACCCAAACAATCAAACCTGGTTTCCCTGGGAAACCCTAAAACATAACTAGAGAACTACTCAGACATTGAAAAGTAAACACAAATCAGTATAAAAGATGAACTCATAATTGTAAAATAATAATAGATATTGAAATAGGGTTCAAAAATCTTCTCCCAAATACAGAGTTTCAGAATCTCTTCCCCCTCAGTAAACTCTCTAATAGAATAATGCTTAATGATATAAAACCTAGCTAAGAAGTTTTTATAGTGCAAAAAGGTAAAAACAATAATATAGGAAAAAATTGATAGGCTTGAGGACTCTTCTTGCAAATATGGAAAATCTCCGAAAATTCTCGCATTGTGATGGATCGATCGATCCATATGTGGACCGATCTATCCAAACTCTTCATGGCTACAGTTCTTCCTTTTGATCAATCCAAAACCGGGCTGATCTCTCATTTCTTTACTTATCCAAATTCCATCCAAATATGCTGCAAACCTTCACTTTAAGTCCAAATCGACCCGAACACCTGAAAAATCTGAAAATGTACCAAAACTTGCAAGGAAAACATTCGGTTAATGCATAATAGCTACCATAAATGTCTACTAAAATGCATTAAAACCGAGTAATCAACTCCCCCAAACGTAGATCTTTGCTTATCCTCAAGTAAATCAAGATTAAATATAGAGAAGAGGTTTGAAAAAGACCACACATGAATTCACAGAATCTCAGAAACCTCAAATTCATATGTCATAAACTAAAGACACCAATCCTAGACAACCACTGGAAATAGATTGTTCACCACCGTATAACTAACAACATTCTTTTTACTCTAAATCCCCAATCAATCAAACTATCAAATCATATCAACCAGCTCCTTAAATTTATTCAAGTATAAATGGCGCATTCTTACCTATGTGGTATCGATCAGTGCGCTCAGGTATCTCTTCTATCAAAATATTCATACCAAACAGAGCATTAAACGACTCTTGGTCCTGATCCTTTTTCTCCCTTTCTCACTTCTCTTTTCTTTTTCTTTTCTTTTTCTTTTCTTACTTCTTTCTCTTTTTTTTCTTCGCATTTCTACGATTTTTATTCTTTTCTTTTCATTCATTTTTTTAGCAGCCAGTTTTTCTAGGATTGACTACGGATTTCTAAATCATTCTTTTAATTGTTTTTATGTACCGTTTTTTTATTTTATTTTCTGAAGAGAGAGAGTGAAAGGACCAGGATCATACTGAAAGAATTTGTCGGTTTTACAGAGCATTGAAGAGCAAGATACCTAGATTTCATAGTATACCAACACCATAAGCAAGAGAATTTAAGATGAAATTAAGTCATAACAAAGTTGAGCTAGCATCAAATCATCAACAATCCAAAAGATCGGAACTTTCAAAGGCATATCAATCAATCAATGTGGTTCCAATCATAAGTCCAACAGTTGATAGTAAGTTTTTACGTGTCAATTCCCATCACACTATCATGTCATTGCAGTATGAATAGGTATCAAACCAAATGGATGTGTTATTAACCACTCTAGATGCAATTGAGTCTACTGATTCAAGCCAAACAAGAAAATGGGTTGTTATCTAACAAGTCCTTAAACGAACAAAACATGCAGGAAGTAAAACAGGGAATAGGTATTAGCATGCATAAGTAAATACTAAAGGATAAACAGCATGTGAAGAAAAAGCAGGAAAAGGGATGGAACTAAAATGCAATCAAAGGAAGCAGTTCCTAAGGATGGAGTAATTGACTAGTGATCCTCCCTTAACTACCTAGACACCTAACATATCTCAAACAATGAGCTCATCCTAGACAGCAGATTCATAAAGAACAAAGTTCAATCTCTTGATAAATGATTTCAACCTAAGCAATATCCAGACCTAACTCTCGTTAACGAAACACTACCTAGCAAGCATGAAGAACCAATATGCTAAAGCCAGTAAACACCCTAGACATCTAATCTCTTAGGCTAGGTATGCAAATCTCTGAAATCACTTGTTCATACATTTCATCAAACACCTTTTGGGTGTGGAAGTGTCTAATATCATATTTCAGTTGATCAGAAAAATAAGAATGAAGAACAGTGAAACAGAAGGGATCCATAGACAATCAACTTAGGCATCTAGGAAAAATAAGGATTCAACACCAGTCTACCTGATCCTCATGGAACCTATGTAATTACTCACTACACATGGTGACTATGAAATCAGAAAAACCACAAAACGAAAATACTAAGTAAAGAATCATGATCAAAAGTCAACTATGAAGAATAGCAAGACCATGAAAATCTAAAACCCACAAAATAATGATCAAGACAATAAATCAGAGATGCAGAAGATGATGATTAATATCAGCAAGAACACCCAGAAAAACAGTGATCAAATGAAACAGTAACAGAACCCATAAATGATGATCAAGACAAAAACAAGATTAAAAGCATAAAACAGTAGATCAACATGCACCGGATAGTCCCAAACCTTAAACTAAGCATGAAAATAAAGAAATCATAAGCTAAACATGAACTTCATAAGAAATATGAGTTTGATCAACCATGAACATCAAAGGAAAAACACATAGAAAAGAAAACCTAAGACAAAACCCAAAAATGGCCTAAAATAAAGCTTAGTCCAAAAAGAGGCGTTTTTAGGGCTTATATAGTAGTTTAGAAAATCCTTAAAAACGCTAAAACACAAATGTCTAAAAATCCCTAATGATTCTTCTTAACCCGAATGCTAATGTAGAACTTCCTAAAAATGCAAATTTACTAAGAAATTCTTATGAATGCAATATGTTGACATCTAAATGACTATAGAATGATGGTAAATGTCTTCTTAAAACCACTAAAATGCAGAGACATCGGCAGTCAATCTAAGCCAACAATGAAATAGAAAATAACCTGAATTCACACTAGGCTAGTAATCATCATAGATTTTGGTCATCATTCCTTCAACTATATAAGACTCAACTAAACCAAAAACGAAAAATTTTAAAAATTTCACCAAAAAACAGAACATCAAAACATAGTTAGCATCATTACACCCTCACCCAAACTTACTTCACACCGTCCCGGTATGAAAATAAATTCAAGAGAAGGAATAAGAGTAACCAAAATCAATAGAGAAGTCTGCAATTAATGAAAATAAACAATAAGTGTTATACGAGTTCAAGCGAAAGGAAGGTACAAATGGTGAAGTATCCTTAATCTGAAATCCGCTCCAAACTTGCTATCTCACATGATCAGGTTGTTGCTTGTAACTGCTATCTCTGCAAAACGAACAAACACTCAAGTGAAGTGATAGTGTTCTTTCAATTTGAAGCACATAATAGAATGGTTGTACAATGATTGAGCAATGTTAACTTAAGATCTAACAAGAATCACTTGTAAGAGAAACCATTTAGAGCACAATGATCGAGCAATACTAATTAACAATTAGCAAGAATCATATGTGAAAAGCACTATTCGAAATAGTTCTTAGCAATCAATCAAGCATCACATCATCAAGTTGGTAAGTAAAGAGAAATGATCAAGCAATAATAATTATAATTAGCAAAAATCAAAAAATACTTAATGAGGAAAACCAATTGATCATAAGTGTAAATCAATTCAAGTCAAAACAATAAGTAAAGTGGTAAATGGTGAGCAATGATCTTAGCAATACTAATAGACATTAGCAAGAATCAAGAGAGAGAACCATCAAGATCACCAAAAATTCAACTGAGATGATTAGGAATGAAAATAGATATGAGATAACCCGGAGTGTCTTGAAGATCCTTCACCAGTAATATCCTAAATCAGAGAGAACTCAAAACTAAAAATAAATAGGTTAGGACTATAAATTGAAAATACTAAATCTAAAACACCAAATAGTGGGTTGCCTCCCACTCAACGCTTGTTTAACGTCACTTAGCTTGATGGTACTTACCTCTAAGCTGGGATTGAATCAACATCCAGAGATGCTCCATAACAAGCTCCATAATCAGACACTTTCGGCTTCAGAACCTTACCCATTGCCTCTTTTGTAACATTGGTTCCTTTTTCCCTAAACTTTTGGGTGAATAATTCTCTAAGCTTTGAGAAGAGTTTTGAAAACCCCTTGCTTTTCACCCTACACTCAATTACACCTCCAACTATTACTTGAGGAATCAAAGTCACTTGAGAGTCCCTCTTTGTCTTCTTTGGTTCCACCTTCACCTTTTCCTTGACCTTTGGAATGGCACTCCTTGTTGAGATTTAAGGTTCTTTGTGCAATATTCCAAAAACTACACACTTAAGATCATGTTCAATCTTATATTCATTCTTCAACTTCTCTTCTTTCACCATAGTTAGCCTAGATATCCCCTTTGGAAGAATCGCTGGATAGAAAACCCTTTTCTTGATGTTTTTCAGGGATATACGCTGGTTAGAAAGGTCAACAATAGGTCGTACGGTTGCAAGAAAGGGTCTCCCTAGAACCAAAGGTTCGTCTTGGTAACCATTCATCTCCAAGATGTGAAAATCAACAGGAACGAGACAATTCTCAACTTGTACCAATAGATCAGAGATAAACCCACTTGAAGATATAGTATAATCATTTGCAAGCTTAAAGGTCATTCCAGAAGGTTCGATACATGAAATCCCCAATCTTTCTATAACAGTTACTGACATAACGCTCACATTACCTCCAGCATCACACAGAGAATCTGCAAATTCTATTCCATTAATCGAACAAGGAACCAAAAATTCTCTAGGGTCTTGTAGCTTATGAAGCCTCCTAAGTTGATTTGGTTGCTTTCCAATCCGCTATTCATCTTCAAATGCTCTGCTTGATATCTCAGGTGCAACTGGGTAAGGAATCTTGTGTAAGTAGATTCGAGAAAGTTTGAGAATCGCGAGAATAGTTGGACCGATGGATCGATCGATCTGCATCTTCAGACCGAATTATACCTTTTGGACCGAACGATCCAGCTTGACTAATTAATCTCAACATTCTGGGTTTACTAGATTCTTTGGGCCCATCAATCCAAAGCATCTATAACTCTGTGGTCCTCTGGACCGATCGATTTGAACTTGCTGCATCATTTTTCGACATCTCAAAATAGGCATCTTTTTCCAATTCATCTATTTCTTCAACCAACACAGCAATTATAGTCTTACAATACCCCTTAATATTTTCTTCAACTTTCCCAAGAAAGACACCAGCTTTTCTTTTCACAGCTTCAGAAGTTTGAGCAACTTGGGTATCCAAATATTTAACATGTGTAGAAAGGGCCTCAAACTTTTGGTTCAATTCCTTTACTTCTTTCTGGAATTGTTGTTGTCTTTCTAAGAGTTGCTTAAACATTATTTTTGTTGAATTGCTTTGCTGAGCTTAAGGTTGAGGTTGTTGGTAAACAAGCTGAGAGTTTTGTTGAAAACCGTCTAGATTTTAGTTGGGTAAACTTGATCTCGAGGATTTTCTACATTAGTACTTCTCCAAGAGAGATTGGGATGATTCTTGTTGTACCCTTGATTATATCATTGGTTGTAAACTTTTTGACCTTGGCTATTGATGTAGCCCACTTCCTTTTCAACTCCCATAGTATTTTTCTCTTGAACGGCAACGCAATCAACTTCCATATCTTCAGCAAAACTGACATTTTTCTGGTTATGGCTCTTGAGGAGTTGAGTAAGCATTCCTCTCATCTCTGAAACTTGCCCCTTTACTTCTGAAATTTCAGAATTGTCAGATACAGGTCCCTTAGCTCTTCTATCAAAGTCTGGGCAGTGTGCTAATTCTAAATTCTCTATCAAACGATAGGCATCAAGAACAACTTTGGTCATGAAATCACCATCACTTGCTGTATTTAAGGAAAGCTGGTATTTCTGGTCAAATCCTCTATAGAAAGTGTTGAGGAGACTTACATCTGAGAAATAATGATGAGGACAGTCACGAAGAAGTTCTTTGGACCGTTCCTAGGCTTCATAAAACAATTCCACTGGACTTTGCATATATCATGCGATCTTGTTCCTTAAAGTGTTGGTCTTAGTGGTAGTGAAGAAGTGGTTGACAAACTTGGCTTTGCAGTCATCCCAAGTTACAATAGAACCAGCAGGGAGGGATTTCAACTAGCAAAGTGCTCTCTCAGTTAGAGAATGATTGAACAAGTTGCAATGCATGAAATTGTGTGATACCCCCCCCATTGAGTTTGGTAGTACTGAAGATGTCTTAAAAAAGTGTCAATATGATCCATTGGATGCTCATTTGGTGAACCACTAAATTGGTTGTTACGGATCATATGATCATTTGATCCTTTCGCTGAGGTTGTGGAGGTTGAATAGGGAACCTGTTAGCATAGAATGCTTGAGGGTTGTTGAATGAACCAACTAGAGAGTGATTCTGAGCATTGCGCTAATTAACAACTCTTTCCGGATCTCCATACAAAATAAAGTTTTTTGCATCTATGTTCAGACGAATTTGGTTTTCCGGTGGAATTTGGTTACCATCCGCTCTTTGTTAGCCTTGTGACACTTGATTTCCGTTAGCAGCACCTCTCTCTTGATGGAGAATCAGTTGATTGAGTCCAAGAGGAGGTGGATTGATTTAACCTTTGGGTGCGACCGGATTGATGAGATCAACGTTATCAGCCATTTGATTGGATAAGTTTGCGTCTTTCTTTGCTTTCCGGTTTAAGTGTTCTATTTTTACAAGTTCTGAGTTACTTGGGTTGAGCAATTCAGAGGATTTTTTAGATCTCTTTATCATACAAATGTAAAACAAAAACAAGAAGAGAGAACGAGATGAGTATTGTAAAAAGAAAAACCTTAGACTATACTCTTAATAAAACTTAAAAGGCACTGTACTGGTCCCCGGAAACAGTGCCAAAATTCTTATAGGTTAAGAAATTAAATGTTAAACTACAATACAGAGAATAGATCATAGTAGCATAGATAGGGTCGAATCCCACAGAGACCAGACAGTACAACATTCGGTTTTATCTTAGATCAAGCTAAGATGGAAATAAAAGATTGTTTGTAACGAATCAAAGCAATAATTGATTTAACGGTTGTAAATAGTGAAATAAAAGCGTCAAGCATTAGGGGATTCCACAGGTAATCAGGTTTAAAAGCCAAGGTTAACATACAAGATTTCACTTTGAAAATAGTTCTCAACATGAAAGACATAAATAAAATAATCTCCTCTCGGAGTATTAAACTCTATGTTTGAATTATTAGAAACAAACTCTCGCCGTGTCTAACTAATTCAACCATGCAATAAAGTTCAGATTCAATTATTCATAAGCATTCATAACAATACTCTCGCAAGCAAGAACATTTATTCATCTAGACTAGATCAGATCTCTAAACCAATCTCTTTGTGTTTATTAATCTAATATCAATGAGCTAGTTAGCTACTCTAATTTATGCATTAGGAACAAGTCTAGACTAAGAACCTAACAAATTCAATCCTTTATGATAAATCCTAACATTCAAACCTGGTTTTCTTGGGAAACCCTAAAACCTAACTAGAGAACTACTCAAACATTCAAAAGTAAACACAAATCAATATCAAAGAAGAACTCATAATTGTAAAATAATAATAGATATTGAAACAGGGTTCAGAAATCTTCTCTGAAATACAGAGTTTCAGAATCTCCTCTCCCTCAGTAAAATCTCTAATAGAATAATGCTTAATGAAATAATACCTAGCTAAGAGGTTTTTATAGTGCAAAAAGGTAAAAACAATAAAATAAGAAAAATTGATAGGCTTGAGGAATCTTCTTGAAAATATGGAAAATCTCCCAAAATTCTCGCTGTGTGATGGATCGATCGATCCATATGTGGACCGATCGGTCCATATTCTCTGGGAAATGTGGATCAATCGGTCCAAAGCTTCTGTTTTCTCTAGATGATTGGATCGATCAATCCAAAGGTGGACCGATCGATCCAAACTCTTCATGGCTTCATTTCTTCATTTTGATCAATCCAAAACCGGGTTGATCTCTCATTCCTTTACTTAGCCAAATTATATCCAAATATGCTGAAAACCTTCACTTTAACTCCAAATCGACCCGAACACCTGAAAAATCTGAAAATGTACCAAAACTTACAAGGAAAACATTCGGATAATGCATAATGGCAGGCATAAATGTCTACTAAAATGCATTAAAAATGAGTAATATCAGAGGTTGCATTCCGCATAGGAAAAGTTGTGACTGTGGTGAGGAAAGAAGCCCCCAAGGGTAATGATGATAATCCAGCTGGGGCGGAATGACTGCTTACGACTTCCTCTTTCCTTGCTCTTTAATTTTCTTTCAAAGTTTGTTTGAATTTGAATATGGCTGCCTGGGGAGGCTTTCACCCAATCTTTTTAATTATCTTCAAACTTGATTGCATGCGAAGGCTTTATTTAATTAGTATGAATATTTGGGTTTTCGTCTTTACTTTTATTGGATGTTTGAAGTTTTCTTTTTGCATGTTGCTTGCGTAAATTTCGTTTGGGATAAGCTGGGTTCGAGCTTTACTTAGGTGTTATAATTTTTTCTTAAGTGATATCTCAGATCCTTATTTAGCGAAGACCCGCATATTTGGCATCAAGTTTATCATCATACAGTGACATGTTTATTCGAGAGATTGCATGTTAAATGAATGATAGACATTTCAGTCACTAAAGATGTTTTCCGTAGTCTTAATGCATTATTGCGAGACAGGGCTTGGCTTTAGCGTTTACACCTTTATGAGGGTTGCTCAGGCTAATACCCACTGGGGGTGTGCGATGTATTGTATGACTCGCCAGGTCATACAATGTAATATGCGTGGATAATTGTCTGCATTTTGAGTGTTATATTACAGAGATAAAGTAATTAAGGGTTTGGATGGTTTTACCAGTTTAAAGGACGTTTTAGGTATGGTGTGGTATTCTCCCCTCGATTTCATCTGAATATTGGTAAATAGAGCAAGCGAAAGAGATTAAAAACGTTGTGGGTGGTTGGTGGGAGTCAGAAGTTCCCAGCTGTTCTGTTGCGCGGGTTGGGGTGCGGGGTCGGTGTCGTCTTATTTCAGGCTTGGCTTGTTGGTTGACAAGGAGCCCCCGTTTGGGGCGGTCAGTAAAGGACGAATACATCTCCTCTATTTTTGAGAAAATTTTATAAGGGAAGGAGGGCAGGCTGGATTGGAGTGTAAAGGACGAATGCATCTCTCCCATTTTTTGAGAAAAATTAATAAGGGAAAGAGGGTGGGCTAGGTCGAAATGTAAAGAACGAATACATCTTCTCCATTTTTCAAGAATAATTAATAAGGGAAAGAGGGCGGGCTGGGTCGGAGTGTAAAAGATGAATACATCTCCCCCATTTTTTGAGAAAAATTAATAAGGGAAAGAGGGCGGGCTGGATCGGAGTGTAAAGAACGAATACATCCTCCATTTTTTGAAAAAAATTAATAAGGGAAAGAGGACGAGGTGGGTCGGAGTGTAAAAGAAAAATAGATCTCCCACATTTTTGAGAAAAATTAATAAGGAACAGACAGGGGGTGCCAATTTGTGGGATAATTGATAAATATATATGAACTCCCTAAACAGAGTTGCCTACGTACCCCTGATACGGGGATCAAACCTGGTCGTAGTTCACTAAGTTGGGTTTACAATGTGCGTAAATAAAAACTGGAAGAGGATAACTCGCTAAAGCTTAATTACAGCAAAATTTCTTCAAATGTTGAGCATTCCATGGGTGTCTCTCCTCGTTCCTATATGCGTCTTCCACTTTATACACTCCTTGTTTAATTATTTTGGAAATCTTGTACGGCCATTCCCATCTGATTCCCAGCTTTCCGGCATTCTGCTCTGCCCTTGCAGGAAAAACTTCCCGCAATACAATCTCTCCCTCAACAAATCTTTGTTGTTTGATTTTTTATTGTAGAATCAAGATGCGTCATTGTGATAGTTTTGCAGTCTTATGGTTGCATCGTCCCTCCTTTCATCAACGGTGTCGGCTATATCTATGAGCATATAGTCGTTTTGGTCTGTATTATGTGCGAGACAATAAACCTATTGATATTGGAAGACCCAAAAGATTCTTCCGATGTATCATTTTTGGGTCCAAAGGAATTCATAGGTATAGGAAGAAGCCTCTTCATTAAAAATAATCGATTCAATACATTTCCTGCAGTGGTTAAAAATTGCAACCTTCTAAATAGGAACTAGCCAATCCATGAGTAAACCATGAAGTTAAAAAGGTTGTACATGTGAACCAACCCTCCTGGATCGTGTGAAATAAGAGTACTACAAAAGCCACCCTATAATTTCATGCTACCTCCCGTCTCAGGCTCAGTACTTCTGTCTCAGTTGGTATTACTGCCTTGATACCGTACACTAGGGCGAATGGGGAGTCATTGGTTCCCCTCTTGGGAGTTGTCCGGTATGACAAGAGTACTCCTTCTAATTCCTCATCCCAACTTCCTTCTAGTTCAAAATAAAATAAAAGTAAGGAAAAAAAATAATCTTAATAAGTCTTGAGGACAAATTCATAATTTTGGCAATCTTCATTCAATCTCGTCCACAGGGATCGATCGAGATTGATCGATATGTTCTTCATAGAGATCGATCCCCCTCAGGTGGGGAACGATCGATTGTTTATTACGTAAAAGTCCAGGTCTTTGGATCGATTGATCCATGCAGGGATCGATTGGTCTCTTTTCACGTCTTTGAACTTATCGATCATTCTTCATCAGATCAATCCATTGGTCTTCATATTGGATATTTTGCACCTGAAACCTTTTGAAATCCATCATTTTGCTCCAAAATGACCCGAACACCTAGAATCCTGAAAATATACCAAAACTACAAGGAAAATGATCGTATAATGCCAAATAGCAAATTAAAAATACCCATAACAAGGCACTAAAATAGAGTAATATCACCTCCTCTATTTTATTAGTTTCTCTTTCCAACTTTTCTTAAAGATAATATGATATAGTACTTGCATACATGTTGGGATCAAAAACGGTCACGACGAAATCGATACCTCATAATCGTTGATCCGAACATCAAACCGCATCAGTCGATCAATGGAACACCTAACCAGGCTGCGACACCTCCAAGAGGTCTCAAAGGATACACTTCAAAAGAACTGGGTAACAATCATTAAGTAGCTAAGTGGTTATTTTTGTACTTTTTTGACCCTAGTCGATAAGGTTTGGTACCACTAGTTTTCCTATCCCTAAGGTTTTAACGAGGTAAGCTAAGTCAGTTACGTCCGATGTTTGGTCAAAACTAGTATACTTGAAGTCAATAACCAACAAATATTAGAGGCCTCGACACAAAAATTGCAATCTTCGGACAAACGCTTTAGTTTCTAATATTGTTTATGGACAAGCGAAAATACGTACGAGCTAAACTACGCAAGTTTAGATCGCTAGTTGCAATCTGAACAACATACGTCCAACTCGCCAACTGGTGAGTTGAATCACACAAATTAAGCTCACCAGTTGGCGATCTGAATCACACAAGTTTAGCTTGCCAACTGGCGAGCTGAATCACACAAGTTCAGCTCGCCAGTTCGCAAGCTGACCTTGTCTCGAACCTTCCGTCTCTCATTTCGTATCATTCCAGGTTTCCATTAGAATTCTACGATAGAAACTATAAACCTTATTCTTTTCATAGAAATCCTGAAATAATCGTATAAACGGTAACGGTTATATTGAACATCGAAGCTATCTTATCTATATGATTGTTTCCTACGATTCGCAAAAGAATCATGAAATATTTTTGTATAAAATTTAGTCGTATAAAACGATAACGGTTAAACTATACACCAGAAATCATCTTGACTGTATGATTAAAGTTGATATTTTTCGGAACGGTCATAAGGGCGCATCTGTATCTATCAACCGTATGAAACGATGGCGGGTAACTTAAACGATGATGATATCCCGCATATATGATTGATATAATTTTTGTGCAAAGTTTATATTGTATCATGGCATGAAATACAGGTTCACCGTTAGAAATCGTAAAAATCGCCTAAACCGTAAAATGGCCCAACAAGGCCTAAAATACGATAACGGCCCATTTATGATTCCAAACAAGAATTTGGCCCAAGTGCGATAACGGTTGTAGCTTGATCCACACGCCCTAAAGAAATTCATGAAATAAAAGTATGGAATATTTCTGCAGAAGAAAAAACTGGAAAAGGAAGATTTCCGCAGAAGAATCTAAGACAGAAAAGGAAGGTGGATCAACCTTAGGCGCCAATATAAGAGAGATGAAGAGGAAGGACACAGACACAAAAAAAATTCCCACATCGAAATACTTCGAGCATTAGGGCTATTTTCGAATTTGTTAGCGAGCTGTGACTCAACTAGGTTATTAGTCCTAGGTTATTTGTGCTACGGAGCTCGCCAACAGCTCACGGAGTCGAGGCTTACCACTTGTTGTAACATGCTCATATGAAAATTCAGAATAAGATTTCTTTTGCTCTCCTTCGTATTCTTAAATTCGTGCTTTTATTGTTTATTTTCGTACTCTGATCTTGTTTACGTCTGACTCACAAAAATCTGGGACCTCTGAGAAAGTTAAGATTTTCTTGACTTCTCTTAACTAACGGAAATCTACATTGCGAATTTTTGTTCCCAGGTAATACTGGAGCGACTTACCCGAACTCCTCCAGTGAAGGAACGCTGTTAAATAATCGGCATCTAGATTCATCCATCGCTCGTATCTCAGGACTAAAACGCCAATGATATGTTCGAGGCCACACGATGAGATCTGGCTAATCGATAAGCCATATCGATCCAAAAATTCAACTATATCTCTTGGAATGGGAAACCATAGTCGGCAATATAGCAGGTGTGCCTCGTAGCAAGTAAACCAGCCATGAGGCAGGGAACAAGCATCTTCCCCATGTTTAGGAAAGCGAAACTGGACATCATCCGGGACTCTACATAATTCTTGAATGGTGGTCAAGAAAGACGCCCTGCAATCGCTTGGGCTAACAACATCTTTGCCAAATTTTGGCCTCGAAGGACACCACGACTCGGGAGGTGGAGCCTCCATGCCACATGTTTCGCGCCAATAAGCCTTTACCTCCACCGAATCGATCGAATCAGAAATTTGATCTTCGGCATGACGCCCCCATCCTGAATACGTAAACTTTTAGGGCTAAAAATCGACGGTAACGCATTCGCAGTTACTCCCACATTTAAATTCATAATGAAATTGAGAAAACGCCATCAGTTCTGCCTAACTCGCCAAACCTGCCTAACTTAATACCTCACAAGAACATTCCAATGATTCTTACGAGCTGGGGGGCTAACTGTTGGGGTCAAAAATGGTCACGATGAAATCGATGCCTCATAATCGTTTATTCGAACATCAAACCGCGAAGCCTCTGAGAGGTCTCAAAGGATACACTTTGGAAGAACCGGATAACAATCGTTAAGTAACTAAGTTGTTATCTCATAACTCTTTTCTCCCTAATCGATAAGGTTTTGTCCCACTGGGTTTTCCTATCACTAAGGTTTTAACAAGGCAATATAATTCACTTACGTTTGATGTTGGGTCAAAACTGATATACTCAAAGTCAATATCCCAAAAATATCAGATGCCTCGACAAGAAAATCACGATCTCCGGACTAACGCTTTAGTTCCGAATATCTTTTACAGGCAAACAAAAATAAGTACGAGCCGAACAACGAACGTTCAGCTCGCCAATTGGCGAGCTGACCTTGTCTCAAACCTTCCGTCTCTTGCTTCATATCATTCCGAGTTTCCATTAGACTTTCGTGATAGAGACCATAAAACTTATTCTTTTGTATAAATCCTGAAAATAATCGTATAAACGGTAACGGATATCTTGAACACCGAAGCTATCCCATATATATGATTGTTTCCTACGATTTGCAAAGGAGTCAGGAAATCCTTTCGTATAAAATGATAACAGTTAAACTATACACCGGAAATCATCTTGACTATACAATTAAAGTTTATATTCTTCCGAACGGTCGTAAGGGCGCGTCCGTATTTATCAACCGTATGAAACGAGGGCGACTAACTTAAACGCCAATGATATCCCTCCTATACAATTGATATAATCTTTTTGCAAAGTTTCTATCGTATCATAGCAAAAAATACCAGTTTTCCGATAGAAATTGTAAGAACCGCCTAAACCGTAGAACGGCCCACTTACTATTTTAGACAAGAATTTTGCACAAGTTCGATGACGGTCGTAGCTTGATCTGCACGCTGTAATGAAACGGAAGAAATCAAAGAAAATAATATTTTTTCAAAAAAAATAAACTGGAAAAGGAAGATTTCGCAAAAGAATCAGAGACGGAAAAGGAAGGCAGATCAACCTAAGGCGCCTATATAAGAGAGATGAAGAGGAAGGACATAGACATGAAAAATTTTCCACACCAATATACGTAGCGCATTAGGCTATTTTCTTGATTTTGTTAGCGAGTTGCAAATCAACTAGGTTATTAGTCTTAGGTTATTTGTGCTATGGAACTCGCCAACAGCTCATGGAGCCAAGGCTTACCACCTGTTGTGACACGCTCATACACAAATTTGAATAAGATTTCTTTTGCTCTCCTTCGTATTCTTAAATCCGTGTTTTTATTGTTTATTTTCGTACACTGATCTTCTTTACGTCTGACTGACAAAAATCTGGAACCTCTGGAAAAGTTAAGATTTATTGACTTCCCTTAACTAACGAAAATCGACATGGCTAATTTTGTTTCCCACAATACACATGCTTCTTCATGTACTTTTTCACAATTGATGCCGGAAGAAACAATTGAAAAACTACTCAAATACCCCATAAGTAAGATTCATTTGTACCTCTTACTTTTACAGTCTATTATTAGAAATTTATAGTGATATGTTGCTAATATATTTTTCACTCCGAATATATATAATAAATTTTTTAATGATGTTTATTCCTTGGGAAAAATAAATTGATTGTACGGTGAGTTTCTCATCTTTTTTTGGCGCAACTCCTTAGTAAAATTTGTTTCGTGGAATAGTGTTTAACTTAATCATTATTAATTTGCAGGCTGTACATTATTAATTTGCAGGCTGTATGTGACTGATCGTTTTGCTTCCAGCACGAAAGCGACCGTTGGCTGTTTTGTTTTGTAAAGTTATAGTCAACTTAATCAACCGAATGAGCTTTGGTTCGAGATGCTACTTTTTGAGAATCGCTTCTCACCGTGTGAGGCAGGAAGTAAGAGTTTTTTTTATGCATATGAATTAGCAAAAAAAATGCATATATATCAACATCATGTCCTTTTTCTATAAGTCCAATGATGAGAATTAATAATTTTAACTTTCTTTCATATTTTGGACGGGATTTGGGTGATATTTTGTTGGCTGGCCCTTCATCAGATGTTGTACTTTCGGTGGTCTGACAATAGCCTTCTCGCCGGCGAAATGGAGTGGTGGTTGGTCCGATTTCTCAGATTTGGTGTGGTGGCTCTGATGGTGGACGGCGGCGGTGGCCTTGTTGGTGCTTCTAGGGCACACTTTCTTTTGCTGGGCCAAGCTTTGANTTGGGCTTTAGTGTTTTTGGTTAATGTCTATATTCTGTTAAGTATGTTAGTAGGTAGAATAATTGTCACTTTATTGTATTTAGATAGAAAGGCTCAAATCCGTTCGGGTATCTACCCGGTACGAAATTTCCCGCTTTCTCGGGATAGTTTATATCGGACTAGGAAATCATATTTTTCTAGTTTCCGCGGTCCTTCGGGACTTAATTTACTCTTTTTTAAGAGTAGTTGTTTCCTCTCTTTTAGAGAGCATATGCCCCTTGTGGGCTTGTACCTTTCTCTTAGTGGGCTTGTACCTACCCTATATGGGTTTGTTCTCTTTTAATCTAATACAATATGGTTGACAAAAAAAAAAAAAAACTTTCTTTCATATACGTACTTCAGAATGGATGCGATTGAGAAGATGTTTCGATGTGTGATTGCACCAAAATGGAACCATGTAAGTTGCTTTTTGTTTTGAACGTTTGCTTATAAAGTTTACTTTTTGTTCCCATGAAATTCCTTTGACAATATATATCTCTCATAAATTAATGGACTAAGAATCATATGTAGCCATCAGGTATGGTCCGGAACTCATTTTGGACGTCGAGAAGGATACAGTGATAAGATAGTCGCCATTAGGTATGTGACGTTGGCTATAATTCCCTATGGTGGTGCATACAATAATGACGATCTCCATCTAAACTAGCAATATACCCTAAAGAGTTTTTCATGCGGTTCCTTAGGTATGTTACGGACTACCAGTCATCTGTCACGGTTAAACTACATTATCTTTGCAATGGAAGTGTCAGAGATGGATTTTGGAGAGTATTAACTTCACTTTTGGAATATGGAAGACATTACCTACAATTCGAGCTAATGTCACCTGCTACTAAGAGAGATGATGATGTTGTCGGGAAGCAATATCTTCATAAGAAACAACGTTGTAGGGCCCGGGTTGACATCCTGGTCGAGGCCCATTAAAAAAGCCCCCATTTTTTATCCAACCCGACGACCCGGTATCGACCGGGTGATACCCATCAAAATCATGCGGACCTAGTGATCTCACTGAACAGAATTTGGAAATACTTTCTATAAATAGAGCACTTCTACCTTCGAAACAAGAAGGAGGAAAAGGAGAGAACATAATAACAAGAACAATCAAATATCTGAACCCAAGGAGACCTCATACATCAAACGCTGAAGACCTCGTCCATCAAACTCAAAGATCAACTCAGGGACCTCGTCCACCAAACGCTGAAGACCTCGTCTATCAACTCAAAGAGACCTCGTCTATCAAACCAAGGAGACCTCGTCTATCAACTCAAAGAGACCTCATCTATCAAACCAAGGAGATCGCGTCCATCAAACTCACGGATCGACTCAGAGACCTCGTCCATCAAACACAGAAGACCTCGTCAATCAAACTCAGAGATCAGAGACCTCGTCTATCAATCACAGAAGACCCTGACCATCATCAGAAGAAGATCTCGTCTATTAATGGGTAGAGATCTCGTCCATCAGCTAAAGAGGATCTCGCCCACCAACTGTAGACAGCCAAGACCACCTCGTTTATGCCGAAAGGAGAATCTATCACCTAAAGAAAGCCTAACCTACCAAAAGAGTATCCATAAGAAAAGGAATCAGGAATCTAATCCGTCAACACAGTCGTCCAAAAAACTTAGTCTGCAGTAGATACCTTGTCGATCATTCACTCTCGAAGAAAATTGTGACCGAGTCTTAGAACTGTTAAGACCGGTTCAACATTTGGCACCGACTGTGGAGAGCAGGTAAACATATCTTCTAGAGAGAGCGACAATAACAATGGCGTAAAATAACCAAGAAATCATAGAAGATGGTCAGGACATCGACGAGATACAAGCAGATGATCCATCGGCGGTAAACTGACCAAGGGAGACCCAAACCCGAGAAAAGTAGCAAGCAGGACCCAACAGAATAATCTTACAGTGCCTAGACGACCAAGCTAGGGAAGAAAACGAATTCCGCACCAGGTTTGATACAACTGTGGTTGCCAACAAAAGACGGCTCAACCTCGAAACAACCAATTGTAACCACTTCGGCACTTTGAATACACCCCCACACTCCGGATTACAACTTACCCTAACCGTTTTGGCCAAACGAACGACACAACGCCAACGAAATAACTATCCTCATAGCACAACAACTCCGCGAGATGGGCTCACAGGTCCACAAAGCCGTCAGCTCGGCACCTGAAATAGAACATTTCGTTGAAGAAACCTAGCGAACCCCAACGAACCCCAATCACGAAAAGGATAACAGAAACGCAGATTAGTCACACTGCCAAAATCAAGCTCCCTTTGTTCGAAGGAAATAATGATCCGTACCATTACATGACCGTTTTTACGATTGCCATGGGACGAACACGGTTCACCCCAGCTGAAAAAGACACTGCTAATGTCAGCTCTTCGTTGAAAACCTTGACGTAGCCGCCGTTACATGGTTCTCGTGGCTCACTCCAGGGACCATCGATAACTTTCAACAGTTGTTCATCGCATTCGTAAAACATTACTCGATGTTCATCGAGAAAAAAACATCAACAGTGGACCTATCGAACTTAACTCAGGGATGCCGCGAGACACTAAGAGACTTCATGGAAAGATATAAAAAGATAGTCTCCCGTATTGTAATCCCTGACGAAGACGCCATAGCATCTCTCAGGAACTCGCTATGGTACAAATCTAGATTCTGAGAAGAACTAGTGCTCAACCAACCACAAACTTTGGAAGACGCACTGCACCACGTGAATCGGTTCATAGAAGCCGGGGAAGAAAAAGTAATGATGACAAAGCTGCACAGAAAAGAACGAGCGAACCCAAAAGATAAGGACAAGGACAAGGACGAGTATAGAGAACCACACTAGCATTACGAAAAAGAGCGGGATAGAAGGAAAAACCATGTCCACTACGTAGGAGAGCAAGAAGGTCAGGGGAAAAACCTTCAAAAGAGGGCAGACGAAGGGCAAAGGGCTTTATGCGACTTCCATGGACGAACAGGGGATAGCACAGCCGAGTACATGCACCTAAAGAACATTGTCTTAAAACAATACAGTAATCAAACAAACATACCAGACCTAAGACTTCCGACAAGGCAAAACCAAAACCAAAGAAACCAACCATATTGGCGCCATGACCAAAAGAATCATAGCCGATATCAGAGGCAAGCAGTAGAAACTGACATGGAACTACCAAAAAGAGAAAGGGAAGAGAGGGACGAAGAGACCTAACTCGTGCCGCAACAACGTATCAATGTCATAATGGGCGGACTGAGCCACTGCAACGACTCAGTCAGGACGAAAAGCTAGAGCGAAGGGCAACAATGGCTACAACAAGCCCAACACCAGTGGAAATCGAAGAAGCCCCCATCAAATTCACCCAAGATGATGCGCATGGAGTAGACGACCTGCACAATGACTTCCTAGTAATCGAGCTCATGATCGCCAACTGCAAAGTCACGAGGATCCTCATCGATACCGGAAGTTTGGTTAACATAATCTTCAAAGACACCCTATCCAAAATAGAGATAGCCGGAGCCATAGTGAAACCATCATCCCAACCACTAACCGGGTTCAGCAGAGATACAGTCGTAGCTATCGCCAACATAAAACTACTCATATGTGCCATGGGGACAACCCGAGTCACTAAACTACTAGTCGTCGACTATCACCCGGTCTTCAACGCAATCCTAGGTACGTCCTGGTTGTACACAATGAAAGCTTCCATGTCAATATATCACTAATGCATAAAATTCCTAACGCCAAGAGGCACTAGAACGATCAAAGGAAACCAAAGAGCGGCACGTACATGTTTTATAGCCGAGCATAAAGCACAAAAGAAATCTGAAGCATAGCAATTACCACCGGGACCTGACGAAAGGCCAGGCCCATCAAAAGCAGCGAAGAGTTGCACCGCAGCATTAGAACCAATACATAAAGTTTTAATCGATGAAGCCAACCTAAAGCGACGCATCAACATCAGCCGCCACTTAGCTGCGGAAAAAAATTGGAAATACTTTCTTTAAATTAAGCACTTCTACGCTCGGAACAAGAAGGAGGAAAATGGAGAGAACATAATAACAAGAACAATCAGAGATCTGAACCCAAGGAGACCTCGTCCATCAAACGCTGAAGACCTTGTCCATCAAACTCAAAGATCGACTCAAGGACCTTGTCCATCAAACACTGAAGACCTCGTCTATCAACTCAAATAGACCTTGTCTATCAAACCAAGGAGACCTCTTCTCTCAACTCAAAGAAACCTCGTCTATCAAACCAAGGAGACCTCGTCCATCAAACTCAAAGATCAACTCAGAGACCTCGTCCATCAAACACAGAAGACCTCGTCAATCAAACCAAAGATCAGAGACCTTGTCTATCAATCACAGAAGACCCCGACCATCATCAGAAGAAGATCTCGTCTATCAATGGGTAGAGATCTCGTCCATCAGCTAAAGAGAATCTCGCCCACCAACTGAAGACAACCAAGACCACCTCGTCTATGCCGAAAGGAGAATCTATCACCTAAACAAAGCCTAGCCTACCAAAACAGTATCCATCAGAAAAGGAATCAGGAATCTCATTCGTCAAAATAGTCGTCCAAAAAACTTAGTCTACAGCAGATACCTTGTCGATCATTCACTCTCGAAGAAAACCGTGACCGAGTCTTAGAACTGTTAAGACCGGATCAACAAACGTGCATTGCAACTGAAGATGATTGGTAAGCAAGATTCTCTAATGTTTCTAATGCATAATTTTCCTCTAACAATACTAGTACAATCTTGTTGCTTAATTTATTGATTTGTTAATTCACAGGCTTGAGAATTTAGAGTCGCTTTCAAAACAATGGCCCAAGCTTTGGAGAGAGAACAACCATGCGAGTTTGGGCTTGCCCGAGTATTGTTTAATGATGCACCTTCAGTTATATTTTGGACAGTATGCAGAGATTGAAATATTATTTTTCTTGTTAATAAACATATTTGTATTGCGTAGAACTGCTGCACTGAAATGGTTTTGGCTTCTTTGCAGGACTATGTCCGCCACCAAATCTTTGTGGCTTTTTCTTCCCCAAAGCTTTGTGTGGAATAAAAATATTACCGATCTTTATTCTTTGCTTTTGTTTCAGTTCGGAACAATTATAACGATGTCTCTATTTGCACTTTCTACCTTATCCTTTTTGTAACATCCATGATCAGTTGATCACGCGTGAAACAAAAATGAACTCGTGCGTATGCGCAGGTACCAGCCTAGTGATATATGATTCAAGGTCTTGTTCTCATTGTCCCTTCAAGAAAGTTTTTTTATGAAATATCTTGCTTTGTAGACTCTCGATAGAAGCATTTATGCTTCATGTAAAACTCTCCATAATTGCTTAACCAATAAAGCTTAATTAGTTTTAAAAGGAATTCTTTGAAATAGCACCAAAATAAATTCAAATTCTCAAAATACCACACACTCTCAAATGTTTCAAAAATATGATTAAATTGTTTTTTCCAAAAGTACCACATAAATTTAAAAAGTGAATTTTAAAGGTTAATTTAAATTTTTGGGTTCACTAAATAGAATTTAGGATTTAGCTTTGAAGAGGGTAGGGTTTGGTTTTGGGGTTTAGGGTTTAAGTTTGTTGTCTTAAAGTTATTTCAAATTTGTGATATTTTTGAAAAAAAAGTTGTAGTATTTTTGGAACACATTTAAGAGTGTGATATTTTTGAAATATACCTAAATTTTTGTGATATTTTTGAGAATTCTCCTAATTTAAAATAGTTGACAAAAGTTAGGCTTAAATTAACTTAGTCAAAATATTTTTACACCTTTAATATTAATAATAATAACAGAGAAGTTTACAGGAAAAAAAAAAAGACACACATCAAAGTTCGCAAATAATGACTATCAAAGCTCGATATTTCAGAAGACACAAGCCTGACATCTGAGAAATAGAAATAGAACATACAACTGAAACATTGAAGATAATAAAATTTTAAAAACAAGAAAGCAGCCGATCAAACAAACCAACCAAAGACGAAACGAAAAACTTGGCACCAAAGAAAATAAACCGGCAGACTAAAAGGCAAGATCCAAAGAAAGTTGAGACAAACGTCAAGTCCACTAAAACTCTTTGATGAAAGCAAACCACCTTCACGGAAAAGAAGGACAAGAGATCCAAGACTCGGGCAAATAGATCCTAGACATAACATAGGAACACTTCAGGAAAGCCCGGAGATAGGCGATGTCAACTTGCTACGAAGACAAGGAAACGCCAACAAGCCAACTCAAACAAACTAGGTTTCTTTAACATCATAACTCCAAGACACCAGCCACACTATAATTTCATAAGAAAGCGCCAGGGGAAACAATCTGATGACACACTAAAGAAACTTGCCAGAAGATCAACCGAAACAAATCATCCAAACTAGTGTGCAAGAAAGCTGAATCCATTTGAGACCAGGATAGGGAACAACCAAACCCAAAAAAAGACTGATCAACCATAACGATCTAAGGCCAAAGAAGAGCCAAAGAACACATAGCGAAATCCTATAATTAAAACGAAGACAAAGCCAGACAACTAGATGAAAACCAAAATAGGCAAACAAGCAGTCGCAATGTAACACCCCGTTTCCAGTCAACCCCCTTTGACCAAAACCGAGGTTATTACGC
>OVBE01001921.1:17171-33436 GCA_900406425.1 Iberis pinnata | reverse complement strand
GGTTTCCAACTTGTAAGACAAGTGTCTCAGGGATTGATTCGAATAGCAAACCTATTGTCATATCGTTCTTTGTCTCATCGAACACACCTTGATTGATTGNAACTTAAGAAAAATCTCTAAAAAACTTAAGTCTCAAAACCCTATAAGGTTATCACACTTTGATAACTCTCTTTATATAGATTCATGATTTCCTAAACCTAGATGAATTTCCAAAACTCATAAATAGGAAAATATACATTCTAGATAACTCCTAAAATATATATGTATTTTTAGATTTCTCCTAAATATACCCATGAATATTTATTTCCTTTTCTTTTACTTCAAGTTAATGTCAACAACATTTAGGTTGTTAGAACTATAAGTCATGTGATTCTCCCTAAGGAAAGAACACACCTTAAACAAGATCTAATGAAGAACAAATTGATAGATGGTTGTGTAAGCGTTTTGATGGTGAGTGAATGGTTGAATGATTCTGGAACGAGATGGAATGATGGATAAAAAAATTAACAAGAGGATGATGAACTCTTTGCTAATCTAAAACTCTTGGATATTACACACCAAGAGGTTCTTCTTAGGATATGACACACCTAGAGAAGAGGAGTTGTTGTGAGAATCACTCTCTTTTTCATAAAAACAACAACTAGGTTTAAAGTTTAACCTTACAATCCTTTAAATAGTAAAAAGACAATGGAAATAGCATAGGAATAAAAGGAGGTCGTATGTCAACACTCCTTTTGGTGTAATGGGTTTGAAAATTTTGGCGTTGATCTTCTTTCTTGGTTTAGACTTGAATTCAACTCATTCTTCCCTTGTGAACCAAAACTTGATTCTTCTAAGTTCTTTGGTTCCTCTCTTAGGTAGTATAGTACTCAAAATTTCCTCATCAAAACCAAACTTGGAAAAACCATTGGGAAAAACCAAGTTTGGGAAAAGAGTACAATCTTGAGTACCTCTAAGATTGTAAACCATTGAACTTGTGGACTTGTTGAAGGATTCTTGTATCTTTGTAAGTGATTGGATAAGTAATGCTTCCATTATTTTATATCCTTTTTATGCTCCTTTTCAGCTACAAGTCCATCTACATCTCAGCTACATGCATGTCCAAAGCTCCTTCTTCAGCTCCTTGTTTAAGACTTCCTTGGATCGCATCAATAAATTTTTCATCGCATTTGCATAGGGAACTAGGATGATAGTAACCTTGTCATTATGTTGTTTTCTTAGATAGTATCAATGCCCTGGTTATTAGTTATCTAATGCATCCTGATTAAATCTGAAGTAAGACTGCACCATACTTGGAATGTGAAATTGCATGATCCTTTCTTTTAAGAAGCATGGTGCAATATGAAGTTTACCTCTGTTTATTATAACCTAAAATTGATATTTAATTATCATGTTTGTGTGCTGGATTTGAACTCATGGATAGCATATACATATTTGGATTATCTTCTACCGTTTCACCACTCTTGTTAATCCAGATAGGCTCCTTACCCTTGAACCTTGCCTTCTTTCCAGCCACCTATCAATTACTGAGTGTAAGGCCATTTTATGGAATGAGCTTGGTAGAAGTGTTAGGTTCAAACTGACAAGAATGGAATCTCATGTAGTTCTAGTCCACGCTTTTTGGACTAGATAGGACTAGGTGAGGTTTGATTCTGGGTAATGGGGTTGGTTTGAAAAAGGGAGAAAACATGTTGGAAGCTGGTAAAAGAAAGGGTATGGTTATGAACTTTAGGAGAGGAAAGAAAAAGGAAAAAAAAAAAAAGAAATGTCGAGTAAAGGGTTAAAGGGAAATAGATATGAAAAGCATGATTAGTGAAAAATAGAAAAAGGAAATGACAAGGACAGAAAAGGGTAAAACACAAGAAGTTAGTGAAAAAGCACAGAAAGATCAGAAACCATAGACATTAAAATCATGAAGTCCCCAAACCCGCTAGAAATCGAATAAGAAAGAAACCTCTCCTAAGAACTATTAAGGAAAAGATGAAAAAGGGAAAAATGTGAACCACTAAGATCACCTAGAACTTTAAAAGGGTAGAATTAAGATCTCCTACCGGGTTTAGAATCAGGGAAATTTTAGTTTCAATGACTTCGGGTATATGGGATATGTTCTTTTATGCATTTAAGTGTTCTTACCTTTAGCATTATGCTAAAGCTCATTCCCTGTTTGAGAGAACCCTGTTCTAAAATGTTAACCAATGCATAGAGGGGTAATTTTTATCCCTTAACCAGTCTCTTAGCAAAATGAGTTCAATGAATGTGCATGACTTAATCCATGGTTTCTGTTTAATGAATGTTAAAGAGGAAAATAGATTTGAATGCATTGTGGAAGTTGGGACTGATCTGGAACGAACTTTGATGAGTATGGCTAAAGTTTTTAAGTAGGTTAAGATTCGTCTGCATTCTATAACTAGTAACCTGGACATTGATATTCCCTATTTTATCAGCATGTTTTGGTTATGAGTTCCCATTTTCAAACTTCTCTTCCAGGCTTCTGAATTACTCGCTTGAGGGCAAGCAAGGATTTAGTTTGGGGGATTTGATGTCTTTGCATTTTAGTGGTTTTGAGAAGTTATTTATCATCATTTTAGGGTCATGTAGATGATAACATGTTGCATTTATAGGACTTTATTAGTAAGTTTTCGTTTTTAGGAAGTTCTGCATTAGCATTCGCATACATGCGCATTTTGGAGATTTTTCAAGACTTTAGGGAGGTTTTGGAACATCATTGCAATTTTGGAAAAGGAGAAGGAAAGGCCAACTCAATGTTAGCTCAAGTCGGATTCGATCAACTGGGCCAGCTACCAAATCATTAGAGATTTTTAGACACTTGTCTTTTAGCGTTTTTAGGGCTTTTCTAAACTACTATATAAGCCCTAAAAACGCTTCTTTATGGACTAAGCCTTTCTTTTTGCCATTTTTAGCTTTGTCTTAGGTTTCTTTTGGCTTTCTCTCTCTGTTTTGCTTATGAATGTTCTTGGATGATAATACCCTTATCTTTCATTGAATCAAGTTGCAGTTTATGATTTCTTCAGTTTTATGTTCGTTTTAGCTTTAGGATCACGAATATCTAGTGCATGTTGATCTTTCATTTTGTTTTCTGCTTTTGATCACCGTTTTCTGGGTTCATACTCATTGTTTTCTGGGTTTTTGTTCTTGTTGCTTTTGATCATCATATTTTGAGTTTCATATCATCATGTTCTTTCTATTCTTGAGAGTTTGACTTTTGATCATGAAGCTTTGCTTAGTATTTTTGTTTTCTGGTTTTTTTTTTTAATTTCATAGTCACCATGTGTAGTGAGTAGTTACCTAGGTTCCATGAGGATGGGGAAGACTGGTGGTGAATCCTTGATCCCTAAGTTGATTGTCTATAGATCCCTTCTGTTTCACTGTTCTTCATGCTTATTTCTTTATGATCAATTGAAATATGATATTAGGTATTTCCGCACCCAAAAGGTGTGTGATGAAATATTTGAACAAGTGATTTCAGAGATTTTCATACCTAGCCTAAGAGATTAGATGTTTAGTGTGTTTATTGGCTTTAGTATATTGGTTCTTCATGCCTGTTAGGCAGTGTTCCGTTAATGAGAGTTAGGTCTAGATATTTCTTAGGTTGATATCATTCATCAAGAGATTGGATTTGGTTGTTTATGAATCTGCTGTCTAGGGATTAGCTTATCGTTGGAGGTATGTTGGGTGTCTAGGTAGAACAGGGATGATCAATGGTTAATTACCCCCATCCTTAAGAACTGTTTTCCCCTTGATTGCTTTTTACCCCCATTTTCTTCCCATCTTTTACTTCACTTGTTGTTTACCCTTAGTTTTTTTTTTGTTTATGCATGTTAACTTTCATGTCTTGTTTATTTTCTGCATGTTTTCTTGTTTAGGAATGTTAGATAACAACCTATTTTCTTGGCTTGAATCAATAGACTCAATTGCATCTAGAGTGGTTAATAACACACTCATTTGGATTGATACCTATTCATACTATAATGATAATGATAGTGTGATATGAATTGACACGTAAAAACTTTACTATCAAGAGTTTGCATAAATGAAGAGATAATACATTTTGAGTAACAAGCGGAATGAGGTTTGAGTAAGATTGAGTATAAGAAAAAAGAGAGAGATTAGAACAAAATGTGAGTGTAGTAAGAGACTAGAAACTTAGCATAAAGAGAGATAATGAGAAAGTTCACTGAAGAATAGAGTTTAACACTCCTTAGTTTACAACAAATGAAGCAACACAATATAAATAGACTTTACACTTAATTTGAATTTTTTTTGGCTCTACGAATTAAAACTCAAGAAGGTTCAACATGTGCAAAAACGATGATGGAAAGAAGATAAGCATTGCTCACTGGCCGAGGATAGTGATAGGTCATGGCAAAAATTTTGACGCATGTAGGATAGAGCAAAAGGTTCACATGTGATATAAGGCTTTGACTTTCACTCCAACAATTCAATTTGCTTCAACATGTCTTCTAGAAATCATACTGAACCTAATAGCTCACATCTTTGCACTCAGCCCACATGAAATTTATTTTGCTCAACAAGGCTGATAAATGCCCAAAACTTAGCCTTGTACAAACATATGCTTCCGTCTTGGGCTGAGATAACTTTGGTACATACCATAAGGCCTAAATCATCCTGCCTTGGTAACCCATCCTCTAAACACCAAGATAATCTAGCGCTTGAACATAAACAATGAACATCCAGATCCATCATGCCTTAGGCCAGCCTAATAGACCATCCTAGATGAGCCTATTTATTAGTCTTGGCCGAGAGTGTCTATCCTTGATGTCTTGATCTTATTTGGTCTTAATCCTTAGCCGAATATGAGACTTTATTATTGTTCTAGTTAATCACCCGAGCTTACATATTGTTCAATTTAACAATTCACAAGTGTCTTAGATTTGGCTAGGTGTTGCTCTATGATCTTCATCTCAAGATTGTGATCATTCTATGGTCTTCATCTCAATACTCCTCCTCAAATTTAACCATGGTAAATGGTCATGTTTGGAACCATGCAAACCTACATCATTAAAAACTTTAGTATGAAAACTACCTGGGACAAAACAACACTAAAAGAAAAGGAGTATATGTGTTAATGATTAGAATTTCCAACACATAGCCAAGTCTTCTTGGAATTTTTGGACTTGACATCTCAATTTCATCCTTTACTCTTCTTATGGGATTTTTAAAGAGATACAAATATTCTTCATGCATCTCACACCTTCTAAGATACTTCACCCAAACTACAAACTTGTCACTTCTTCCTTCTTTGGCTCTTCCAGTTTGAAAGGTTGATATCTTCTAAACCATAACTCATGTGAACTTAAATCCACTTTCTCTAGACTCTTTGTTGAGTCTAATTTTTAGAACATTTTGTCCATAATTTATTCCCCTTGGTCCGGATGGAAACTTCATATAACTAAACACATATCGTGAGTAAAAATGTCTTATGTTTCCTCCAGATTAATCTAAATGTAATTTTGTCATCCGGTCTTAGATTTGAGTGAATCTACTTTGATGTTATTCCTTATTGAGTATAGAGTCCATAAAAACTTCATTTTCATCAACCACTCTCTTAGTATGATCAGAAAGTTTCTTTTAGCACACATATATACCTTATATCCGTTTGATGAATTAGCCATTCACATGCATTGCATTGCTTAGTCTTCAAATATCATTAGCATCTTAACTACTCAACTGAGGAGTCTTCTTCTAAAGCTCTTCACCATGAATAATGAAATTCTTGAGGTTTTATTAATTAAGTTAATGACTCTATTCTTATTTATGAAATCGAATGATTGATCCTCATGAGTTTCTAACCATCTTGTACTTTTTGAACATTTGGTTGATTCATCTTCATTAGGTTTTATCCTTCTTGCAAACATTGGACCTTCTTGAGACCTCTTCATGATGCTTTTCATGATGCTCTTCACATCATGCACACTTTGGTTCCTTATGAACCTTCTTTTCTGGTGATCTTTGCACCATATTTTGAAAAATGATAACTTGGTCCTAATCGAATAAGCTTATGCATACAATCAATATCAAATATCATTAATTTCTAAGATATCTAAGCTTTAGCATGGAAATTAAAGGAGTACGGTTTTAAGATAGTCAAATTTTATTGTCAAATGTTTAAAATAATTGGTCACGTTATTCTTCTTTTGAAACTCCCTTCACATTGTACTTCATACCTACATAATATCAACACACTTTAGCAATATTATGATTTATGGATTTATACCACAAAGTACATTCAACAAGTTCATGGACCTTCGTGCTTTTAATCATGGTTTTTCACCGTAAAAGAGACCTAGCCATAAAATCTTTTAAAGAATAATTTGATCATCATAAATTAGACACTTAAGCTTAACTTTTTGGGATCATAGCATGCCATGAATAATTTCTTAATAAATTTTGTGGGGATTTTGGATTCATCACGGAGTTTAACCATGACTCACTTCCTTCCACACTAATAAGGTTTTATGGATCCATCAATGTTTCAAAATTTATATTTGTTGAGTTCTTTTATACCATGACTCTCTCCTTTTTTAGATATTTACGGTTTTACAGATCCATCAAGATCTCAAAAGATTTAAACTCCCTTGAGTTCTTTTAAGAGCAAAGGTCATTCTCTTTTTAATTACACAAGGCCTTTTGAAATTATTAAGGTCTTTTATAGACCAAGGTACTTTTCCGTTGTGAAACCTTTGATAGGAAGGATTTGTATTCATCAAGGCCATAATTGTTTAAAACCGTATGAGTACTTTTATTGGTAACATTCTCTTTCTTCGAAAAAAACCAAAGATTATGTGAATCCATCAAGACCTTGGTTCTATAATACTTGTTTGGAAACATTTTTGAACACCATTTTTAGAAATCTTTTGAAAACAATCTTGAAATACTAAAGAACTTGGATTTAACAAGGTCTAAGGGATTGTACCCTTTCTTGACCTTGGTTCCTTTTTCTTTATTTTGAATGCATTTGAAACCAAAACAGAAAGTCTTAAGGTTCATATACGTTCTAAAAGGTGTCATACATCTTTGACCAATACAATTTTAGAAAAGCTAAAGCAAGAAGGCCATAGATGTGTTAATCCATAAGACCGAACATCTTATAGCCAAGGATAAATTCAACGGACTTAAACATTTTATTCTATATATATATATATAAATGTCTACTCCAAGAATTTAAAGACATAAATTTATGGTATGGACCATATTATTTTATAACACTAATATTCATATGTATCAATGGTACACATAGATGTCCTTCCCTTAAAAATGTCATTAGCCCATGATTACAAAAGCTCCTTTAAACAAAAACAGTAATCAAGGTCTTGGATGCTTAAACCTACAAAGATTAAGCGCTTAAACATATGTTACTTAAAATAAATAATTTTCACGAAGGTACTTAGATATCTTCTAAGTTTATAAGAACAAAAGATAGCCGAAGATGATAATTGATCATAGACAAAATCAAGACACAAAAATAGAAAAACGTTTCACCAAGGTATTTATCTCTTATGTTCAAAAGAATATGAGATAGAGGGTGCACTCCACGTTGGAGGCACAGGATGCACGTGTGCCCAACAAAAAATTCATTTTTTTAATTAATTTTTAATTAAATTATAATGTGCACCCATGGATTTGTGTGTGTCAACGCATCCTCTATGTTTTTTTGGGCTTTTAGCAATAACCCAAAATTCTACTAATAAAGACCTTAAACACAGAAAAGGAAAATCAACTTAATTTAATGATTTAATGTATATAATTAAAGATTATTAACTTTTTAATTAGAAAATCCTAAACTAAACGATTTCATCTCTTCAAACTCTCCTTATCTCTGCACTTCATCAAAGTAATTCTTCTTTTTCTCAACATTATATATTTCAATTCTTATTAATTTATTTTTTCGTTATTATGTTATACTTTATTCATATATGATTTTGATTTTAAAATTTTACTTCAAGTAAAATTTGCAGCAAATTTTTTTTTTGTTGAGATTTTGGCTGGTATTTTGGTTAATCGATTGTTGTTGCAGACTTGCAGCATAAATTTGATTTTGAATTTTGTAAATTTTCATTGTGTATTGTATTCGGTTTGTGATTCTTTTATGTAAACTGCTGAAAATTAAATGTTTAAAGTGATTATTATAAATCACTTATGGCAGAGCCACAATAAGTACTTTGTAAATAACTTAATAATTTGTTTGTAATTCTTTTAAGCAACCACATCTAAGACTACTTTTTTTATTTTTTAAAAAAATGAAAAGTTATAAAACTATAATGCATGATTATTGATATTTCATAGTTTTAGTTTTATTTAATTGTATACATTATAATTTTGCAAATGAATTTGATGGGAAAATATTTTAAAAGAAAGGATGTTGCATCATCAAATGATAATATCAATGATTTTCCTTCAGATTCCTGGTGAAAGAAAAAAATATATTAGATTACCATCCAAATCAAAGAGATGAGGTAAGACACAAGTACTTATATAAAGGGCCATGTCAACCATCTGCTCAGAATTTCAAAAAAGTTGATGGGACAGAAAATGAGACGATTTAATCCAACATGGTTTCGTGAGTATGAGAACTGGTTAGAGTATAGTGTATCAGAGGAAAAAGTATATTGTTTGTGCTGCTATCTGTTTAGAGATGATGGGCATGTTGGATTTGTGAGAGAAAGATTTTCTAGTTGGCATAAACCTCAGAGGCTAGCTTTACATGTTAGTGAACCTAATAGTTCTCACAATACTGCTGTAAAGAAGTGCGAAGATTTGAAGAATCAAGGCCAGTCTATCAAACATGATTTTTATAAGAAAGATGATGCTGAGAAACATGTATATCGTATTCGTTAAATGCTTCGATTAGTGTAGCAAGATACTTGTTGCGACAAGGATTATCTTTTCATGGACGTAATGAAAAAGAAGAGTCATCTAATAAAAGAAATTTTTTAGAGCTCCTGAAATACACAGCATATCACAATGATGTTATAAGCAAAGTTGTTTTGAAGAATGCTCCTGGAAATAACCAGATGGTTTCTTTGGGGATTCAAAAGGATATTGTACACTCCTTTGCAGAGGAAGTAGTGAAATCTATCATTGAAGAACTTGATCATGGTGTTTTTGGTATTTTGGTAGATGAGTCTGCTGACATTTCTGACAAGGAACAAATGGCTGTTGTTTTTCGATTTGTTGATAAAATTAGAGCAGTCAAGGAGATATTTATAGGACTTGTCCATGTCACAGAAATATCTTCCTTATCTTTGAAAAATGCTATAGATGAATTGTTTGCAAGATACTGACTAAGTTTACAACAAGTGAAAGGACAAGGATATGATGGAGCTAGTAATATGAAAGGAGAGTTTAAGGGATTGCGATCATTTATCTCTAGGGGAAACAACTCAACACACTATGTTCATTGTTTTGCTCATCAACTCCAATTGGTTGTTGTAGCGGTCGCAAAAAATCATTTTGAGATTGGTGGTTTCTTCGATATGATATCTACATTGCTTAATGTTGTTGTAGCTTCTTGCAAACGAAAAGATTTGCTACGTGAAAATTATCGGAAAGAAGTATAGAAAGGAATAAGTATTGGTGAAATTAGCACCAAAACTGGATTGAATCAAGAAATTTATTTTCAAAGGCCTGGAAACACTCGGTGGGAGACACATTATAAAACATTATTACGGTTGGTAGAGATGTTTTCTTCTATTATGGAAGTTCTTGAGTATGATCAAAATGAAGGTGTTGATGATTCAAATAGATGTCAAGCATATGGTCTTCTCAAGTACTTTCAGACATTTTACTGCATATTTTATTTGCAGTTAATGTTATTTATTTTGGGATTAACTAATAATTTGTCAAAGGCTTTGCAGAAAAAGGACCAAGATATCTTGAATGCTATGTCATTAGTGTAATCTACTAAACGAGAATTGCAGAGGCTTAGAGATGATGGATGTGACTCACTTATGATTGAAGTTTCTTCATTTTGTAAGAAACATGATATTGATATTGTGGTAATGGAAGATGAATTTATTGACTCAAGAAGGCCCAGGAGAAAAACAAACATGATCAATATGAATCACTATAAGGTCAACTGCTTCAATACAGTTATGGATTTGCAGCTTCACGAATTTAACGATCGTTTTATTGAGGTAAACATTGAATTGCTTATGTGCATGGCTTTTTTAAGTCCCATTTATTCTTTTCGTGGATTTGATAAGGCAAAACCGGTTAAGTTGGCTAAGTTTTATCCATCTGACTTTAGTTTCATAGAGTGTTTATCTCTTGAACGCCAACTTGGAATTTACATTGATAATGTTAAGCAAGATCAGAAGTTTAATTTTTTGGATAGTCTTCGAGATCTTACTCGTGTGATGGTGGAAAAAAAGCATCTTTCACATCCTTTGGTTTACAGGCTTCTAAAGTTAGTTCTAATTTTACCAGTTGCTACTGCGACTGTTGAAAGATGTTTTTCTGAGATGAAGCTATTGAATACAACTATACGAAGCCGTATTGGAGATCAATTCCTAAGTGATTATTTAGTCTGTTTTATTGAGAAATAACTCTTTGGAGATGTTACAAATGAAGTTGTGATAAATAGATTTCAATCTATGAGTGAACGTAGAGTACATTTGTAATGAATTATTTTATTTTGGTAAAATATTATTTAATGTTTTTTAATATATGTATCCCCATTAAAAAAATGTTCTGGATTCGCCTCTGTTTGTAACTGAATTATTCTCTTAAAAAATATGTGATTAAGAATTTTTGTCGCACATTTGTCACGTATTAGTTGCATATTATAGGCAAATTTTGTAACTAACTCGTAACCTGTGTTTTTGTAGTGCTAAATATTTTGTAATTTATTTGTGACTACATAGCGACTACTCTTTTAGTTTGTTTTATTAACTTTTTATTTAATGTCCAAATATATAATAAATAAAAAAGCGAAAATAAAAATATTATAAATTTTCAATGCTGGTAAACTAAAGAGGATAAACTTTTACCCATTAACATACGATGTCATAAGTTCCAAAATACATTACACAAGTTCCAAAAAAAACAGTTCATACATTTAAACTCATACATTTAAACTCAAAACACCACAAGTTTCCTACAATATTTGAAACTCTAAAAACCTAAACATGCCATAAAACTAAACATGAACCTACCTACACTATACATTTACCAAAAACCTGCCTTATACTAGTTATAAACCTGCCATAAAACCTACCTAAACGTGTACTGCCTCTTCATGCTTCTAAGATTAATTTTCAAAAGGTGTTGTAGCTGTTTCCCAAGAAGCCACGTATGCAGCAAAGTCCATATTGTTGTCATGAAAATAACTGAAGACCATCTCTTAATTAAGAATATTTTGAGAAACATCGCGTCGTGCCGCTTTAGCAACCTGGCGAGAAATCTCAGCTTGTAACTCAGCATCATGCGAGCAGCTTCAGCATCCCAACGAGCAATTTAAGCTTTAAATTATGCATCTCGACGAGCATTAGCAGCAGCTTGTTCTTTAATCTTCGCTTGAGCAACTTCATGTTGCTTTTGCAGTGAGGTAAACGCAGCAGAAGCAGACTCACCAAATTTTCTCTTCTTTTGTCCATAGAATCATTCCAAGATACCGAGTCCATAGCGCTATCCTCTAGCATCTGGTACAAAAGACTACAAACAATAAAAACTGAGTTAATGCACATAGACAATAAGACCACTACCTAGACTCTATAAAAAAAATTAGTAAGGATCAAAACATTTATGTAAATAAATAACATCAAAGTGTTGACCACACACTTCACTGAAATTGAAACCAATCCATTCATTTTCAAAGTTGCAAATATTCAAAAAACTTTAGAAAAAGACAAGAAATTCACAAGCCAGAGATTTGCAGTAAATTTAGGGAATGAAAAAATCAAATTTTTCGACAAAACCTAAAACCAAAAGTCAAACTAAAAGAGAACCAGATATTTACAACAAAAAAACATAAGCAATTTACAAACCAAAAACCAAACTAAAATCAATGGCAAGAAAAACCTAATGAACTATACATCAAAAGAATTCCAATAAAAAATCATATTTCTAAGGTTTCATGATTATAAATCAATGGAAAACTAAAAGCAGAAGCAAGAAGGCTATACCAGATAGTGATTTCTCTGGGTGTTGGAGCGGGTTAAGCGTTTCAAGATCTACATGGTGTGGCGATTTTTATTCTAGATGTGGAGGGGAGTGGGTGGCATTCTCTTCTTCCTACGACGACGGCGATGTGTAGACCGCGGCGGACTATGATGTAGATAAATAAAGACACGTGGAATGTGGAGGTTGGAGGATGAAGAAGCTGTTAAAAGTTGTTCTAACGACTTTTTAACAGAAAAACAGAGTGAAGAGGAAAAACAGAGCTTATAAGTGGGACTCGAGTTCATTGTTGAAGATTAGCTTGATTCATTTATTTAATTTCTCAATGTTAGTCTTTGATATTCTCTTAGTTCGTAGCTCAAGTTGTTTTAGAGATTCATTGAAGATTTCTCTATATAATTGAGTAAGAATTTTTGTTTGTCTTGTCTTTGTCTTGTCTTAGTTTGTCTTGAACATTGATTCTTAGTGTTGATGAATTGGTAGTTTGATTGTATCAAAGGTATGAGAGATATTTGTGGTAGTGGACAGATTAAGCAAGGCAGCACACTTTATGTCTCTGTCTCATCCATATTCATCATCAATGGTGGCTCAAGTATACTTGGATAACGTTTTCAAACTTCATGGATTCCCTAAGTCTATTGTCAGTGACAGAGATGCAGTTTTTATGAGTGAATTTTGGAAGGAGATGTTTGTGTTGCAGGGCACTTCACTACAATATTCAAGTGCTTATCATCCTCGAAGTGATGGCCAAACTAAGGTGGTTAATCATTGTTTGGAAACATACTTAAGGTGTATGTGTAATGACAAACCAACATTGTGGTCTAAGTGGCTTTCCTTGGCTGAATATTGGTACAACACGAGTAATCATTCTGCAACTCAAACAACTCCATTTGAAGCTATGTGTGGTCAAGCCCCTCCTGGGCACCTTCCTTACCTTGCATGTGAATCCTCAGTGCCTGCAGTAGCATGCAATTTACAAGAAATGGAAGATATGATATTCATATTGAAGTTTTACTTGTTGAGAGCTCAACATAGGATGGAGCATTTGGCTGATTCACATCGTTCTGATAGGAAATTTTCTATTGGTGACATGGTTTATGTCAAACTGTAACCTTACAGACAGTCTTCAGTGGTTATGAGGTATAACCAGAACCTTACATTAAGATATTATGGTCCTTACAAGGTCATTGATAACTGTGGGAAGGTGGCTTACAAATTGGCTCTCAAGGTCATTGATAACTGTGGGAAGGTGGCTTACAAATTGGCTCTCCCTTCTTCTTCTTCTTCTTCTTCTTCTTCTTCTTCTTCTTCTATACATCTGGTGTTCCATGTATCTCAATTGAAGGAAGCAGTCAGTCTTGTGGGCTTATCTACTGAATTACCTTCTGTACACTTTGACATTGAGCAGCTTATGCTTGAATCTATCTTAGAAAGACGCATGGTGCAGAGACAAAAAAGAGCTGCAACGCAAGTATTGGTTAAATGGCAATCTAAAGGTGTGGAGGATGCCACTTGGGAGTGGTATTTTGATCTATTGAAAAAGTATCATGGTTTTGAGGAACTTTGAGGACAAGGTTCTCTAAGGGGGGGGGGATTTGATGTAGATAAATAAAGACACGTGGAATATGGAGACTGGAGGATGAAGAAGCTGTTAAAAGTTGTTGTAACGACTTTTTAATAAAAAACATAGTGAAGATGAAAAACAGAGCTTATAAGTGGGACTCGAGTTCATTGTTGAAGATTAGCTTGATTCATTTGTTCAATTTCTCAATTTTAGTCTCTGTAATTCTCTTAGTTCGTAGCTCAAGTTGTTTTAGAGATTCATTGAAGATTTCTCTATACAATTGAGTAAGAATCTTTGTTTGTCTTGAACATTGATTCATGGTGTTGAATGAATTGGTAGTTTTATTGTATCAGACTGAGAAGGAGGGCTTCTTCGTTGCATCTATAGTGGATGTAGAGTAGTTGAACCGCTTGAGTTGGCGGACACCCGCGACGACTATTCTTCATGTGATGAAGGTTGTCTACCCGCGGTGGCAGAGACGGTAGGGTCGCGGCTGTGTGGATATTGAAGCGGAAGACCCCTCTGATTAATATGGTTTAAGTCGGAAGAGACTTTGCCAAAGGTAGATTTATGACCTCCGCATCCTCTCAGAGATTTTACAAACATGGCAGCGAGTCTAGATCACCGGAATTAGGGTTCATAAGAGATGCGATTTTTTGGGTTTGGGGAGACGAGGAGTCGTTGTTTATTTTATTTAGGGTTATAAAAAGATTATCGGGTTTATTTTGACATTGATATGAAAATAAATTTAATTTTTGTGGCAAAGTAGTCATAAAACCAAAATTAGTCACTTAGAAAGTAATTATTTAGGTGGTATAACGAAAATTATGAGGTATCTGGCGGTTTAATGAATATTTAGAGATAGACAAAACTGGTGTTTTTGGAGGTTTAATAAAAAATAATGGTCAAAGTTTAGTTGCATAAACTATCAAATATATTCACTATCAGTCACCTTTAGTCGCCAATTAGTAGTAGTTATGGGAATTATTACATACCATTATTTTGGCAAAGGAGTTATTATGATTTAGGGTTTATAATTCATTTGGAGTTTAGGATTTTGATTTATATGTTTAGAATTTAGGGTCTAATATTTCTAAAGTTTAGGGTTTGCATTAAATATTTTGAATTTATAAATGGTTTTGAATATATAGAGTTTAAGGTTTAAGATTTTTATTTAAGTGGTTAAAGTTTAATATATGGTGTAGTATTTTTGGAGTTAAGGGTTTCGAGTTTTGATTTTCTTGTTTAGGGTTTGGGATTTTTATTTTTCTATTTAGGGTTCTGGGGTTTTGATTTTTGTGTTTAGAATTCAAAGTTTTAGATTTTTAGGGTTGATGGTTTGAAGTTATGATGTGAATTTGTGGTGAAAGAACAAGATTGGTCACAATCTAGTTGCAAAAATTGATATTTATTTTCGTGGATAGTTACAATTTGTTTGCTAAAATCACTTATAGTAGCAAATTAGTGGACTTTTAGAAAATTATAAATGGTAAATACTAGTATTATTATCGTGAATAGTCACAAAGTAGTCCCTAATTTTGTTATGGGTTGCAAATTAGTTGTTATTATGGGAATTATTACATGGTTTAAGGTTTAAAATGCCCTTGGGGTTTAGGGAATTATTATATGATTTTGGGTTTATAATTAATTTTGGGTTTAGGGTTTCAGTTTATATATTTGAATTTAGGGTTTAATATTTTTAGAGTTTTTGGTTTGAAATTTTTTTTGGAATTTATAAATGGTTTTGAATTTTTAGAGTTTAAGGTCTAAAATTTTTGTTTAAGTGTTTAAAGTTATATATATATTGTACTATTTTTGGAGTTTAGGGTTTGGGGTTTTGAATTTTATGTTTATGGTTAGGGATTTTGATTTTCGTATTTAGAATTCATGGTTTTAAACTTTTAGGGTTTATGATTTGGGTTTATGATTTGGGTTTATGGTGAAAAAACAAGATTGGTCACAATCTAGTTGTAAAAACTGATATTTATTTCCGTGGGTAGTCACAAATTGGTTGCTAAATTCACTTGTAACTGCAAATTAGTGGCAGTTTAGAAAATTGTACCATGGTATATATTAGTATTTTTGTAGTGGGTAGTCACAAAGTAGTTCCTAATTTTGCTATTGGTCGCAAATTAGTTGTAATTCTAGGAATTTTTACATGGTTTAGGGCTTAGAATGAACTTGGGGTTTAGGGAATTATTATATGTTTTGTGTTTAAATTTTATTTTGGGTTTAGGCCTTTGATTTATATGTTTATAATTTAAGGTTTAATATTTTTAGAGTTTAGGGTTTGGATTAAACTTGTGGGATTTATATATGGTGTAAAAGTTTTAGAGTTTAAGGTTTAAGATTTTTATTTAAGTGTTTAAAGTTTTATATATGGTGTAGTATTTTTAGAGTTTAGGGTTTTGATTTTCAAGTTTAGGGTTTTGATTTTTGTGTTTAGAATTCATTACAATTCGTTGCATATATACGACTAAGTTACGTAGTTGCAAACTTCGATTTCTCACAACGCGATCAATAGTAATGTATCTCAAATTTT
>OVBE01001921.1:0-15315 GCA_900406425.1 Iberis pinnata | reverse complement strand
AAAAAAACAAAGAAAGGTGCAATCTCCACCTATATATCTTTACACATCCACTACTAATCAACTAATCTTTTGGAACTTCCTCAATAATTACTTTTTGATGAACGGGAAGAAACTTCTTAGCTCCCTCTTGAACTCCAACTCTGACAATTGAAGTACAACTTCATTAGACAATAATCACTAGTACTCTATATTCAAATATCTAATATAATATTAGTATACATACCAAAGCTTCTTAACATGTCCTTAGTAATAACATGTATTTTAGAAGTATACAGTCAATAAATTTAAGTTAACGAATTGATTTTGTATTTAACTACTATCTCATGTAGTTAGTAGAAGACTTGTACCTTTTCTGGGTCGTGACACTCCTTACAAAATCGAATTACGACTTCCCTTAGTTTGGAGTCAAACTGATCGTCTTTGTTCTCCACAACTAAAAATATTTCACATTTATAAAAATGCAACCACTAATTTCAAAAAAGGTATTTGCCTGATATTTTTGTGAAACAATTGTAGAATTGGTCACTTTTTTATGCTAACTCAAATCGAAACATGATTAGTGGTGTTAGCATGAAAACATGATTTTTATGCTAAGTCAAATCAAAAACAAAATGATTATTGGTTAGGTCAAGAACCTGTTTTTCGTTCAAAGCAATAAAACTATCTAAGAACTCTAACTAAACATTACAATTGAGAAGAACACTAAAACACCCGACTTCAAAAATTCCCCAAAGAACCATAAAAATCGAATCAAATAATCTCCTCTAAGCCCTAAAAACCCGAAACAAACAACCAACTTAAAAACCCTAAAAACATAATCACAATCGTTTAGAACATTTTATAAGAAGAATTAAACAATCTAATAAGAACCCTAAAATTCCAAATCGCACAAACTAACATAACCGCCGATTTGAGATTAAAAAAAAAATTCAGAGAAGAAATAGAAAGTGAGAGAGAGGAAACCTTTTAGTAGAGATATGACCATCGTCGACTGGAGATTTTTCCGCCGCCGCCGCCGACGACCGAAGAAGAGAAACGAGAGAGAGAGAGAGAGAGAGAGAGAGAGAGAGAGAGAGANAGAGAGAGAGAGAGAGAGAGAGAGAGAGAGAGAGAGAGAGAGAGAGAGAATGAGTTATAAGTTACAATAAAACGAGAGAGAGAAGAAGTTCTTTCCTAAAAGTTTTTTAATATTTTATTTTAAATAATTAAAGATAACAATAAGGTTATATTTTAAAATCATGTAGAATTATTGTTTTTAAAAACAAATTACGGTTTTTAGAATTTGTTTTGAAATAGGGAGGAGGGTACTATTGTAATTTTAGAAGGCAAAACACCTTAAACACTAATGGATTTCAAACACACCTCCTTCTCAAATTAGACAAAAAAAAATGATCAATTCTACAATTGTTTATTAATTAAAACTCGGTGAGGAAGGTTCAGCATGTGCAGAGACTGATATGGACAGAAGATCAGCATTGCACACTGGCCGAGAATAGTGAAATGTCATGGCAGAAAGCATGTCGCATGTAGGACAAGGGCAGAAGATTCACATGTGATATGAGGCTTTGACCTTCACTACAACAACTCAATTTGCTTGAAAATATCTTCTATAAGTCATACTTAACCTAATGGATCACATTTTTGCACTCACCCCACATGAAATTTATTTTGCTCAACAAGGCTGGATAAATGCCCCCAACTTAGCCTTGTTTGGACTTATTTCATGGACTGAAACAACTTTGGTACGGACCATAAGGTCTAGATCATCCGGCCTTGATGACTCATCCTCTAATCTTCAAGATAAGCTAAGGCTTGAACATAAACAACAAATAGCCTGATCTATCATGCCTTAGGTTGGCCTAATAAGTCATCCTAGATTAACATCTTGATAAGACGTCTTGGCCAAAAGTGTTTATCTTCGATGTCTTGATCCTTAGCCGAATACGAGACTTAATTGTTGTTCTGGTCAAACCAACATTCTGATCCTTATTAAGCATTTAATCACCTTAGCTTTCATATTGATCCACTTAACAATTCATAAGTGTCTTAGACTTGACTAAGTATTTCTTATGATCTTCATCTCAATATTGTGATCCTTCTATGGACTTCATCTCAATAACATCAACGTCTTTTTCTTGTTTCTTTTGAAAAGTAGAAATTAGTTTTTAGTATTTGTAGCGATTCCCATTTACCTAGTTTAACATCCACAGATTTTGGTTGTGTATATTTCCCTTGGCTTTGGGTGTGTGAGGTTAGTTTCTTACAATTCCGAGAGTTATTATAGTCAAAAGTTAGGATTTTGTTTGGTATTGTTTTTATAACTCTACAACCGGTTTATTTTTATTACATTACATGAAAAAAACAATTACGTGGAACCGAAATAACGAACCGCACCGAAAAATCAGGTTTGGTTTCCTTTAAATTATTTGAATGGTTCTTCTTACCCAAAACCATAGATATCGGTTCCGAATACCGAAGAACCGACATAAATCGTTAATATAAGGTAAGTGTTTATACCAAGAACCATGAATATATCTTTTTCTTTCTAACTTTTGGATATATTCGATTATTTTTGGTTATTTCTAAATACTTTTTTTGGGTATTTTTGGTCTCATATATTTTAGGTATTTTTGGTTTTGGATATTCTAAATATCTTCGGTTCTTTTGGATTTTTGGGTATTTTTGGATAAATTATCTGAACCGAACCAAAACCATTAAGATATCATTCTCAAATGGTTCCAAAATGTTAGATCAAAACCGAACCAAACCAACTTGGGACCAAATATAACCGACCTAGAGTCGAGTCGGCCTAGAACCGAATCGAACTGATTTTCTAATGGATCCTATATATTCCTATATTGAAAGAACTGAAAGAATCGAAACCGAACGGAATAACCGAACACCCACCCTTAGTGTAGGGTATACACGCAATCATTTGATATTTATCATTAATACATTACTCCCTCTATTTTTTATATTAGATGTTTTAGGATTTTCATATACATAATTAATATTATGTATAAATGTATTATTTTTTAAATAAAAAACTTATTTATTAAATTTAACCAATAATCTTTTAGAATATTCAAAAATTTTCAATTAATGTGTTTTAAAATTTATACTTAAATTAAAATGCGACAAAATCATATATTTTGTGAAAAGTCCTATGCCTCTGTTTACGGTTGATTCTGTTTTGGTCTTTCTGTTTTCCTCTGTTTATCCTCTGTTTTGCTATGTGTTGTTTGTTTTTTCTGGTTTTTCTGCACTTGGGCTCTCTTGTATGGTGTTTGGGCTGTTTATCTCTTTTTGGGCTCTCTATGTTTGTGGTTGAACCTTCTTTTATTAATTTTTAAGATGACAAAAAAAAAACATATATTTTGTGAATTAGGGCAGGTGAAAAATATAATACATAATTCTCTCCGAGATTTAAGGACATATGAAAATATAGTGCGCAATTCTCGATGTTTTTTGTTTTCGTGAGAGAGAAGCGACAGCCTTGCTTCGTGCTCGACAGCTAAGTTCATCTCTCTCTTTTTCATCCATTTCCCATGTGTCCCCTTTCTCCTTTACATAAAATTTTTCCAAATATATGTGTGTATCTAATGCAAGGACCCGAATGTTCAGAAACCAAATATTAATGAATGATGAATCTATCTTAGCAAAATTATTATTATTGTTATTGTTATTTTTATTTTTATTATTATTATTATTATTACTATTACTATTATTATTACTATTATTATTATTATTATTATTATTATTATTATTATTATTATTATTATTACATATTTTAATATTTACATAAGACATAGTTGTTATTATTTACATGAAGCAATCAACATGTAGGTATTTTATTGATTTATGGAAATAAAACTTAGCTTCTGATTATCTACAAGAGTTTCCAACCTCGAACTTAAAGTATAGCACTGTTCAATGTCTCTGTATTAGGTACTTTAGTTTTCTCATGTACTTTACGCATATAACTAGGCTCCGAATGGTAACAGCGGATCAAGCAGTACAGATAAAAAATTTAGCGGAACGGTGCGGTACAACTGCAGTTTGTGCAGAAAACGGGACAAGTGCGCTTCGTACAAAATAAGCGGTGCAGAATTATTTTTGAATGGTAACAAAAATAAGCGATTCGGAACTTATTTTTTTTTCAAAAAAAATTTACATATGGTAAAGAAAAATAATTGAATTATTTTTAAATTGCTTCTGTAATAAATATTTGATTATTTTTAAAACAAATGTATTATATGTCTAAGAATAACTTTTTTTAAATATTTTTTATTAATCATTAAAATTTACGAATAAATTAATTAAAATTTTTAAATCTATAAATACATAAATTTTCTCATGTTCTTTTAAGTTTTTGTAATGTATGTGTCTTAGTGTTCGAGTATTTGGATAATAAATTTTGATAATCATTCGAGTAAATTCATAATTCAGTTCGGATTCATAACCAAAAAATTTCTTTTAAGTTTTGTTTGATTTGATATTATGTGCATGATATTGGGTAATTTGGTTCAGTTTCTAATATTACGAATGATTTAACAAAGTTAATTTTTTTTAAAAAAAGCAATGGGTAAGTTGATAAAAAAAATATTGGTCCTGACTCCTATTGCGTTTTTTTAGTCCAACCACACCAAGCGGTGTGTTATTCCCCGTCTTTTCGTAATAACGCTTTATAATCACCATTCAACAACAAATACTGTTGCGGTGCAAATTTGTTAACAAAAACATAAAACGCACATAACACACCGTAACACACCAATAAGTAGTGGTACAAAGAAAAACCGCAGTTTGACTTTTTTATAACATTAATTTAATAGTAAAAAAAGAATATAATTACAATATATGTAGAGAAAATCGTAATTAAGTTTTTTAATAACTTTTTTCTTGTAACATACAAAAATAGGAGTGGATATTCTATTTTTCGGTTTTGTTTATACGGTTAGTTATTTTTTCAAATTGAACCGAACAAAATATCGATTCAGTTTGACATTCGATATTCTGAAAACCAAAATCAATATCTAATTTCTTATAATTTAATTGAAAAATATGTATATATAATACCAGAGGCAAACAAAATAAACGATATTCTGTAAACCGAACTGAACCAAAATGAAATATTTGATTCTGAAACCGAATTGAATTATAAAATTACCCAAATAAATATCAAAATGTCATATTATAAGCTACATTTTCTCTAGAAATTATCCTATACTCTATATTGAAACTATAGATTTATAAATTAGTTATAAACATTAAAACATGTGAAAAACCTAAAATTTAAAATATTTCATTTTAAAATTTTATTGATTAACATGTAATTTTTTATTTTAAAATTATATTTAATTTAAATTCGTGTTAAATTTTGTTTTATCTATAACTCTAACAAATACTCTATATATATAGATATGTAAAAAATTATCAACAAAATAAAAAATTATCCTGCCCCGCTAATTTTTTGTTTAGTCCGAGAATACCCAAGAAACGAAGCAATCTTTATGTCGTTGGGAACTCGAAGGTTCTATCTGCAATAAAGAGAAAAAAGTTTCAAAAACCCTACTTTATTAATATTAAAAATGTGAGTCTCTTACAAGTCAAGAGAACCCTTTAAATAATAAATCTATAAACTTAATTGTAAAAGGATTAGGAAGAAAAAGATCCTTAGTAAGCAATGCCCACACCAAATCACCAACGTTGAACCAAACATCACGACGGTGCCGATCAGCCTGAGGCTAATATTTGGCCGTAAACAATTGAAAATCATCATAAACTTGTGCATGCACAAAGCTCATGTCACGAACAAAGTCTTCAACTTGTCCATGAAGAAGAGAACCGTCAGGAGCTGTGCTAAGATCGGTAGGACCACGAGGCACAATCAAATAAATAATGTGAAATGGGCTGAACTTAGTACTACGATTATCGGCCCGATTATTAGCAAATTCCGCTTTGCATAAGATCAAATCCCAAGATATTATCACCAACAAGACAACATAATTAGTCGCCTAACAAACGATTAGTCACTTCCATTGCCCATCAAACTAAGGATGATAAGCGGAGCTCATGTCTAAACTCTTCCGAGGCAAACGCCACAATCAGTGGCGAATCCAACTGAAATTTTCATTGGGTGCACCATTGATAAAAATATATGGATATTTATGATTGATAGGTTAATTTTCAGCTTTAACACTATATTCTAGATGCATAATTGGGTGCACATGCCCCCTTAATATACTGAATACATTCGCCCTTGTCCATAATGAATGCCAAATGTGAGTAAGGAACCATAAATCCCTATAAGACATGATGAAAGCGGAAGTCCATGTAAGCGATAAATGTGGCGGAAAAAAACAGAGCCACTTGAGATGCATATCTTTTTTTTCTTACAAGAAATAAAGTGAGACATCTTGGAGAAACGATCAACCATTACAAAGATATAATCATTGCCACGTTGAGTACGAGGTAAACCCATGAAAAAATCTATACAAATATCCGTCCAAGGTTGACTCAAAACTGGTAAAGGCATGTATAAACCACCATTGGTTGCGTGACCTTTGGAAAATTGACATGTACCACAATGTTCCACAAATCAAGCCATGTCGCGACGTAAGGTAGGCCAGAAGTAAGATTCAGCAACCAAAGATAAAGTCTTATTTCGTCCAATATATCCTTCTCCATGAAGCTCTTTGTTGATCTGTAGACGCAAGCTACAATCAGGGACACACGAGATATTTTAATGAAATATAAACCCATCCATGAGGGCACGTTGAGGAAGGTGTTGTCTACAAAGCAAAACATAAGCGACCATATAATGGATCGGACGGGTATAAGTCAACAAAGGCAGCAAATCTAGGAATCATGACTTGAAATGTCGAAAGTAAGGCATGACGGCGGCTAAGGGCATCATCAACTTTATTGGTACGACTTGATTGATAGTGAATAACAAACGTAAATTGTTGTAAAAAAATAATCCACGAGGCATGGCAAGCTGAAATCTTCACTCGACTATTCAAATGTTCCAACGCATCATGATCGGTCACGAGAATGAATTCCTGGCGGAAAAAATAGTGATGCTAATGTTTGATGGCTTGAACGATAGCATAAAATTCAACATTATAAGTACTATAACGGAGACGAGAGCCAGAGATTTTCTTGCTAAAGAAGGCCACAAGGTGACCATGTTGACTTAATATCGCGCTAGTCCTTTGTTTGCATGCGTCACAATGTAATTCAAAGACCTCGATTTTTGTAACGATAAGACCGGAGCATAACTAAGTTTTTCCTTAATGCGGTCGGATGCTTGTTGTGCTTCTAGAGTCCAATGAAACGATGTACCATTCATGCATTCGGTAACATGCGCCATAATGTGAGATGAACCTGTGAGAAAAAGAAGCCATGACCTGAGAGCGTCGACCTTCATAAAATCAACACATAACCCTTTAGCCGAGATGATGTGACCGAGAAAGAGAACTTCCAAAGCACCAAAGATACATTTTTTAGCTAAAAATAGCTTATCTCGGCGCAAGCCTGTCAAGACTTGAAAAAGATGGTCAAGGTCACTTTGCATATTGTCAATAAAAATCAAGATATCGTCAAAATAAACGATAACAAACTTGCAAATGAAAGTCTCAAAGATTGGTTCATCACACGCATGAATGTACCAGGTGCATTGGATCGACCAAAAGGCATGACCATCCACTCGAAAATACCTTCTCAAGTTTTAAAGGTTGTTTTCATTCGTCACCAAGTCAAATACGAATCTGATGGTAACCACTCTTCAGATCCAACTTACTAAAAATAGATGCTTTACTGATTTGGTCAAGTAGATCGTCTAAGCGGGGAATTTGGAAACGATAGCGTACTGTAATTTTATTAATAGCTAAGGCTTTCGAGAATGTGACCCTTGTGAAAAATTTATTTGACTTAGAGGCGAAGATCATCATGTTCTTGACGGCTCATGCGATAGTGTGGGCGATTCGTAAGAGTTGCAACCGATATGAGGTCGATATAGTGTTGAATATCACACAAGGATGGTAAACCGTGTGGAAGCTCGATAGGAAAATGTCATCAAACTCTGTTAGCAAAGAGCTGAATTCGCTTGGTGGAGGCACCGTTGGTGTAGTGTAAGACAGAGTGGAGACCAAGGCGCAAATCATTGGGCTTGTAAAACTTTAGCTTCGAATGCGGCCTTAGGTAAAGTTCTTGATAGCGTAGGTGAAGCAGACGGGCTTAAGAGCAACAAAACAGTGGTTGTTTCACGAGACAATAAAAGTGTCATTGTGCAAGAGTCAAACGTAAAACTGTAAGTGTTATTTCAGACTTTGTGTAGAGTGTCACGGTCATATTGCAAAGGACGTCCTAACAAAATATAACAAGCTTCCATCAGGACAACATCACAAAGCATGAAGTCTTTGTAATTACTAATGGAAAAGTTGTTTGAAGCTTGGTGTGAAACTGCGACTTTGACACCATTATTCAACCATGGGAGCTTGTAAGGTAAGGGATGCACCACAATTGACAGTTTGAGTTTATGGATTTCCTCTTGAGAGAAGATGTTGGAACAACTTCCGGAATCAATTATCAACTTGTAAATTCTCCTTTTTACGGTATAAGTTGGAAAAAAGGATGGAATGTAACCAAGATTCGTCACGTACTTGAGGAGCTAAACAGTTTTGGAGCACCAAGTTGTATCTAGTGTCACCTTGGATATGTTCTTTGACAACATCTAAAGGATCTTCGCTATAGATAGGTTCGGTGTCCATCTCACTATCATGAGTCAATAACCCTCGACGATTCTGATTAGGACAAGTTGTCTGGCGGTACCTAGTTTCACCACAAGTAAAGAAATATAAAGCACTGGTACATGGTGGACGGAAATTAGCGATTGTTTCAACTTTTGTTGGTTTAGTTGATGGGGTACGAGAGCCCATCGGATCGGAAGAACATCTAGGTCGATCGGTAGCGTTCAAAATGAAACGATTCCTTGTGGAGCCGGAATTCCATGATGAACAAAACTGATCTTCCATTGTGGCAGTACGTTGATGAGCTTCTGAAAAAATTGCAGGATTGAATTGTTGAAGTTGTAATTGTAACCGTTGTTTCAAACGACCAAGAAAACTCGCGAGAAGTTGATCATCTATTTCAAGCAAGGTAGTACGTGCAAGAAGGTGAAAAAATTCTTCAGGATACTCATCTACACTACGACTGCCTTGATGCAGGTTATCAAATTTATAATAAAACGTACGTTCATAGTTATAAGGTAGAAAACTACGACGCATGTGCTTAGTCAATCGTGCCCATGAATCAATGTCATTTTCATGTGGGTCAACGAGATTCTTTGAGTTCTTACCCTTAAGCCATAACTTTATTCTTGAAGCGTGTAGTTACCAATGAAACTCGCATCTCATCAGGAACTTGCTTGAAATCAAGGACTTATTCGACCACGCCTAGCCAATCGATGAATTCCTCTAGGTTGAGAGTACCAATAAATTATGGTATATCTAACCTTAAGCTCGATTCCCAACTATTCTTTTGTTCGACTAGGTGTTGTTGTCTATTATTGTTTTGATGATGGGCACGATGATGGCGTTAATTGTCATCAACGTGATATGCGAAGATATTTTCAAGGTTTTCCTCAACATCGAACTCAAGTTCAAACATGTGGGGGATCATTGTTGTTGCGATTTTGTGGGCGTGGTTGTTGATGAACAAGCAATGTGTCGAAGGCGTTCTCAATAGTAACTTGTAAAGCGTCTCGTAACCCGGTTGTAAAAGTCACGAGTGTTTGACGTAGTTCTTCATGTTGTTTCTCAACAGTAGGTTTACGTGGAGCCTTTGAAACGTGAAAGAAGGACAGAGTTTAACAGATTGAAGTTGAAGCGACTGGAATCTAATACCAACTGATGTAGCTGAAGCTACGTTTGAGAAAAAAAATGATTGTTTAGTCTCAGAATACCCAAAAAAACTAAGCTATCTTTATATCGATGAGAACTCGAAGGTTCTACCCGCAATAAATAGAGATGAGTTTCAAAAATCCTACTTTATTAATATTATAAAATGTGAGTCTCTCACAAGTCAAGAGAACACTTTAAATAAGATTTTAACTTATCCATGCAACATAAAAATAAGAAAAAAACCAAAGAAATAATAGAAATAAACGATATAAATAAAATAAAGAAATGAATGCTTAATCTATTATTTTCTAAACATTTCTAACCGTGTCACTATAAAGCTCTGAAAGAAATTACGTACTCTGGAAAAACCAGTTTGAATATTTGCTGGTTACACAAGGGCTTATAGAGTTCATCAATGGTTGATACATAAAACTAGACTTGACAATAGCGGTGTCTGGCTTCGCATGAGATGGAGCAGCTCTAAACCTAGAGTACCTTACATGGCTTCGCGGCGACAATAAGATCAAAGCCTGGCTTCGAGGCTCTTTTTGTGAAGAAATACTAAGCGTAGTAGTCAACTGGTCAACATCTCATGAAGTGTGGTATTCTAACAAAGTTTTTGTGCTATAGTTGTTAACATTTACGATTAATAAAGTTATGACAATAGAAAAATCAATATTCAGCGTATATTTCTTTTAATCTCATTTTTCAAAAAAGGATAAAGAATGTTAAAAAACCATTGTCACGAGTTCGAAAATAGGTTGCAAAGTGGTTTTCTGAAGACAATGTATGTTAAGTCTAATCAAGCCCGACCTTGGGAGCAAGCGAGTCAAGCTTGTGCTTGCGGCCTAGTTATAATAAATAAAAGTTCGCCCCAATTTGTCAAAAGCTGCTTTAGCTTAGTTGGTTTATGACGTGTTATATTAGTCAAAGGGGCAAGGGTCGACTCTAATCTCATGTTGTTTTACAAAATTTTGGTTTACTAACTTGTGGACTTTAAAATGATNTAGTTGGTTTATGACGTGTTATATTAGTCAAAGGGGCAAGGGTCGACTCTAATCTCATATTGTTTTACAAAATTTTGGTTTACTAACTTGTGGACTTTAAAATGATTTTTTTTTGTTTGTGGTCCAATAATGTTGAGGACCGGCACTTAGTCTAATAACCAATTGACATGTGTCTTTATCAAAATTGTGCAATCTAGCTTATTAAAAAAATATTTTTTAAGATGGAATTTACAAGTATTTTTCTTCAATCTCATCAAAACTATAATTGTCGGGTCATCATTCCCATCCTCACATATGACATCAAAACAGACAAAAAAATTAGAAAGATATGTGTATCTCATTTGAAAAATCGAGAATGATCAACTATAGCCTCAAAAAATCCGTCATGTATTAAGCAACATTGGATATTTTTTATTCCATTGTTTGAGACCGTAGTACCAGTTTAGATCTAAATAATACTTAAAGTGTATATAAAATTTGATGTCCTCAAATAAAATTATTTAAAATAATAAAAAAAATTATTTTATTTTATATTTTTCTGTAAAATAAAATTCTTTATTATATTAAAATGTAATAAAAAATACTATAAAAATTAATATGTTCTCAAATAATGGAAATATAAACATCAATACATTATTTATGAAAGAGAGTTGTCTTTGCTTTTTTCAAAAAATCATTTATCAGTTTTGAATAGTCAAGTGCTTCATCTAGTTGGTGTTTTATTGATATCATCGACAATAGCTCTTGAGACATAGTCGAACGTAGATAATTTTTTTTGAGTTTCAACTTAATTTTTTTTTTTTGAGCACATGCAACTAGCTGAATATGACGTAAAAGAAATAGTTAGGTTCGGTTTAACTTATTTTTTTAATATAAAGAAACAAAAATATGGGCCGGGGAGAATCTAACAAGACCTGCAAAATTAAATTTGATGTACTCAACCATAGTATCAAAGCGTCTCTAATAAATTTGGCGGCATAATATTTATATAAAATTTGGCATCTAAATCCCTTGATTTATGGACTTTAGCCCTAGACCAGCCCTCGAGATCATATAATAATTTACGAAGTTTGCATATTAAATTAATGTGCCAAATTTTACCTTAAAAAAATAATATTTTTTTGACAATATCTCTTCATTGAGGTCTCTATTCAAAAATGCATTGCTAACATATAAATTAACGTATTTTTAATAGCAACAAAAGTACGAAATCACCAACATATGACACTAGATCAACTGTGTCAATATTGTCGTCGCACATTTGGATAGTCTGATGTTGCTTTTCCTTATGTTACCACTTAATATTATAATAAAGGATCAGTGCAAAAAAAAAAAAGGTGTGTCAATATAATTCAATCCTTAGAACTATGCTATTTTGCGACAAACATTTCCTTATAAATTTTTATGCTTCCATCCGGATTATACTTGATTGTATATATCTTTTTACAATCAAGACGATGCTTGCTTAATGAAATCATATATAGACAATGTGCCACTAGCATAAGGATTGTGATCCAAGACGTCGTCCGTTCCGTTTTGAAGCGGCTTGGTTACAACATGAGGATTTTAAAAGCATGGTAGCTCGTTCATGGAGGTTGGGAGTTTCTACCACTTGTGCTTTACGAGATTTACAACAAACTTTAAGGAAATGGAATCGCAAAGTTTTTGGTAACATTCATCGAAAGAAAGATGATGTTTTAGCTAAACTTAAAGTGGTGCAAGATAGCTTACAAGTTAATCATACAAATGTTTTGCTACAATCAGAAGAAGGATTGTTAAATGAATTAAGTTCAGTTCTAGAGCAGGAAGAAACCTTATGGTTTCAAAAATCATGTGAACAATGGATGGTTCTAGGGGATAGGAACTCGAAATTTTTTCATACATCAATGATCATTAGGCGTCGAAGAAATATGATCGATACTTTCAAGAATGAAGAAGGTAGATGGCTCGTAGAGAAAGCTGAGCTCGAGCAATTAGCAATGTCTTATTTCCAGCGTCTATATTCAATGGATGATGTAGAACCGATTGTAAGCAAACTACCATGTGAAGGTTTTAGTTCATTATCAGATTGTGATTTTGCTCATCTTAATAAATCTTTTATTGCGGAAGATGTTGTGAAGTCGGTATGGAGCATGGGTCGTTTTAAAGCTCCGGGACCAGATGGATTTCAGCCTGTGTTTTATCAAGAATGTTGGGATACAGTGGGTGAATCGGTTATAAAGTTGGTGCTTGATTTTATCGAAACAAGTGTATTGCCGAGAGGTCTTAATGATGTGTTGGTGGTACTATTGCCGAAGATTGGTAAACCAGAATTAATTACTCAATTTCGACCAATTAGTCTTTGTAATGTGTTATTTAAAATCATTACAAATATGCTAATGTTGAGACTCCAAAGAGTCATGCCCAAGCTTATTGGTCCGGCGCAGTCTAGTTTCATTCCGGGGAGGTTGAGTACGGATAATGTGGTTATAGTGCAAGAGGCGGTCCATTCTATGAGAAGAAAGAAAGGTAGGAAGGGATGGATGTTACTTAAGCTTGATTTGGAGAAGGCTTATGACCGTATAAGATAGGATTTTCTGGAAGATACTCTTATAGCTTCAGCTTTACCGGTTAAGTGGGTTCAATGGATTTAGAAATGTGTTATGGGTCCGGATATGACGGTTTTGTGGAATGGTGAGAAGACTAACTCTTTCAAACCGGCTAGAGGTATTCGACAAGGTGATCCTTTATCACCATATCTTTTTGTCTTATGCTTGGAACGGTTATGTCATATGATTGATCGGGAAATAGCATGTGGAAAGTGGCGGCCTATAAGATTATCTCGGTGTGGACCGAAGCTTTCTCATGTTTGCTTCGCGGATGATCTTATTCTTTTTGCAGAAGCTTCAATTGAGCAAATACGAGTTATTCGGACGGTTCTTGAATCTTTTTGTTCTGCTTCGGGGCAAAAGGTGAGCTTAGCTATGTCAAAAATCTTTTTCTCTAAGAATGTACCTACTGATTTGGAGAGACTGATAAGTGCTGAAAGTGGTATCCAAGTTACTAGAGATTTGGGAAAATATCTCGGGTTGCCAATTCTACATAAGCGGGTGAATAAAGATACTTTTTGGGAGGTTGTTGAGAGAGTCTCATCAAGGTTAAATGGCTGGAAGGATCGTGTTTTGAGCTTTGCAGGTCGGGTTACATTAACAAAGTCGGTCCTATCATCATTACCGGTCCATACAATGAGCTCGATTCTTCTTCCTATGTCTACCATTGATACGTTAGATAAATTGTCACGAAGCTTTATTAGGGGTAACTCGTCTCATTTAGTGGCATGGGATAAAGTGTGTTTACCTAAGTGTGAGGGAGGACTTGGTATACGTTCGAACCGTGACATGAATCTAGCGTTAGTAGCTAAGGTTGGATGGCGTTTGTTGCATGATATTAATGGCTTATGGGCTTTTATTCTTCGACATAAGTATAAATTTGGTACGGGTCTTGAGGTGAATTCACTACAAGCTAAGAGTGGTTGGTCTGTAGTTTGGCGAAGTGTAATTTTGGGATTGCAGAAGGTTGTTGTACCGGGTTTATCATGGGTTATAGGTAACGGCAATTATGCTCAGTTTTGGCAGGACAAGTGGTTGGATGATGTTTCGTTAGAGAGCCAGGCTATTATCGATATACCAGTTGAATTTTTACAAGCAAAGGTCAGTGATTTATGGCGTGATAATGGGGGTTGGAGAACATATGTTATATCACCATTTGTGTCACCTCATCTTCTTCTACGGTTAGCGGCTAGAGTAGTTGATAAGTGTACCGGTGCTATCGATAGAATCTCATGGAGTTATGCGGCTAATGGACTTTTTACGGCAAATTCGGCTTATTTTGGGTTAACCAAGCCAATGAATATGAGACAAAGATCGGGTGATTTGTATAAGCGGGTTTGGCATGTTGTAGCACCGGAACGGGTTCGAATGTTTTTGTGGCTGCTTGTTAACCAATGTATAATGACAAATTTGGAACGTTTTAGACGTCATTTGTGTAACACGAAACTTTGTTCGGTTTGTAAGAGTGGGGATGAGACAATATTGCATATTGTTAGAGACTGTCCATCAATAGAAGGAATATGGAGAAGATTGGTTCCTCCAGAGAAGTACCAAAGTTTCCGAGAAGCGCCATTATTGGACTGGATTTTTGTTAATCTAGGAGTCTTGGATATGGTTTATTCAACACCATGGTCTACTACTTTTGCTATGACGGTATGGTGGAGTTGGAAGTGGCGGTGTGGGAACGTCTTTGGTGAGATCGCGAGGTGTCGGGATCGGACTGGTTTTGTCAAAAAACAGGGACAAGAGGCATGGATAGCAAGTGTTAATCTATGTGCTTCGGGTCCAAGTATTAGACGTGAAGAGCGGTGGATAGGA
>OVBE01001920.1:0-33437 GCA_900406425.1 Iberis pinnata | reverse complement strand
GGGATCGATCCTGCAGGTGCTTGGAGGTAAGTTCAGTCCATTCTAATGTTGAGTGCTTAGTGCTAAGTCCATTATAATGTCAAGTGCTGTTTTTCTGAAATTTCTCAAATCCTTCCCAAAAACACCTGAAAATCTTGAAAAACCTCCAAAATGCGTGCATATGCAAATTCTAATGCAAAAATCCTAAAAACACTAAACTTAGTGAAATCAACCATAAATGTGATGTATACACGCTTTTAGACCTCATAATCGATGCTAATTGATAAGTAAAAAACCGTGAAAATTCAGAGTCATCAAGTACCAATGTCACAAACCCTCATGATCAGAATTACCCTCCTTAGAACAACTTTGCACAGAAATCTGGACAGCCATTTGTTCAGAAATCGGGTTTTCAACAAAATCCTCAACAAGGATTCCAGCAAACGGTCCAACATCAAGCTCAGCAGGAGAATAAGAGGAGGTAATGTCGAAACAGATCTTAGAAAGTCAGCCGCAGTCTGAAAAGAACTTAAATGCAAAGCTGGACGGTATGTACATCGATTTGAACAATAAGTTTGAATCATTGTCTTCTAATGTAAAGAAGTTAGATATACAAGTTGCTCAAACTTCTGAAGTGGTGAAAAGACAAGCTGGTATGCTACCAGAGAAATTTGAAGAGAATCCTAAGGGGTACATCAAGGCATTAAATTCAAGTTCTAATGCAAAGGGTGAAATGTCTGCATATTTTTGGAATGGGAAAAATGATGCAGAGGCTCCGGCCGATCGATCCAAGGAGGGATTGATCGATCCAATGTTACGGAAAAGTGATGTTGAGGCTCCGATCGATCGATCGATCCAGGGAGGGATCGATCGATCCAATGTTACGGAAGAGCACAGACACTTCCGATCGATCGATCCAACCCGGATCGATCAATCCATCAGACTAGTTTCCAAAGACTCAGCCGATCGATCGATCCAAGAAGGGATCGATTGATCCATCCTCAAAACCTGCACCAAGCTCCAAGAAACTTGCCAAGGTCCAGACCTCTTACCCCAACACACCTAAGACCTCTACTGAAGAACACATGTACTACGATGTTTTTTCTCAGCAGTTTCTTCCCTTAAGAAGAATTCATAAAATAAAGGACCCAGGTGAGTTTGTGATTCCAGTGAAAGTTAAGGGAGTCTTGTTTAACCACTCGTTGTGTGATACTAGTGCTAATGTTAGCATCATGTCAAAGATAGTAGCTGAGAAGCTGGGACTAAGAGATATAAGACCTTCCAGAATGTCATTTGCCTTGGCTAACAATTCTTTTGTAGCTTCTAGCAAGTTTTGTCTCTGGCATTATGGTACAAGTGGGAGATTGCATTGTCCCAGTTGATTTCCATGTCTTTGACACGAATGGGAATTCTGAAGGATCATTGGTTCTAGGTAGACCGTTCTTAGCCTCAATGGGAGCTGTAATGCATATTCCTCATAAGCGAATCTACCTAACCAACATCCAGAAGTCTTACTACTATCCTATAGTACCCTATGTAGCAACAACAAGGATCATAGCTATCAAAGAAGTGAAAGCTGAGCAAATCCCTCACAACAAAGTTGAAGACTCTGATGTTAAAATCAAGAGCAACAAATCTCAAGTTCAACCCAAAGTTGCTACCCCAAGGATGAAGAAGAGGGGGAAGATCAACTTATAGAAAGTCGTAGAGAGTGCTGAGTTGGACCTAGATGATCAAGGGAAGGAAAAAGCTGCATCACAACCGGTTTCAAGGGACAATGGTAAAGGTAAGGAGAGTTCAAAAGAAGGCAGAAAGAAACCCCACATGACTTTGATTCCGAAGTAAATGGGTGAAGGATGGGTTGATTATAGAGTTAAGAGGAGCACATGTTTTCCAAAACCTTTCTCTATGGTTAGGATTCCTTTTGTTCAAGATCTTAAAAACAAAGTAAAGGATCTCAAGAAGGCAGCAATGAACAAGATGTTGAATATGCAAATATCAGAAAAAGATGGGAGAACGATAGCCTCTATTGGAGCTGAACCAGATTCAACATACAAGGTAAGTGGGTCTAGCTATAGACGTTAACTAAAGCGCTGAGTGGGAGGCAACCCACTAATTTGAATTGTTTTCTTTGTTTTTTGTTTTCGAGTTAGTACTAATTAGTTAACTAACCTATTAATATTTAGTTTTGAGTTCGAAAGATGTTTCAGGAAATTTGAAAATTGTAGGTCTGACATTTAGATCGATCCGTCCATAGATTGATCGATCCATGCCCATGAAGGTTTTTACGTAATAAGAGACCAATCGATCCATCATACAACAATTTTCAGCCGATCTTGTTTTAGGTAAGTATTGAAATTCATTTAAACTACTTTTCCTATTTATTCTGGTCATTATTTCTTTTCTTGGGTTTATTTCACACTGGGACAGTGTGTTTTAAGTCTGGGGGAGAGAGTATAGTTACTAATCATATTTTATGTCTTTTTGATGTTTCATCAGTTTGGTGAAAATTTACAAATTTTTTCTTTTTTTTTTAAATAGTCCAGTCGAAGGAACAATGACCAGAATCTATGATGATAACCAACCTTGTGTGAGTATAGTATCGATCTTTTTAGATTATTGGCTTAGATTAAACTGATATGTTTAGGATTGGAACCCCATTGCTGATTATTTTGTTTTCGAAAGTATGGATCTTTTGGATTGTTAATAATTTGATGCTAGCTCTGCCATGATAGGACCTAATAATGAACTTAATTTCCCTTGCTTGTGGTGGTAAGATACTTTGAAAGCTAAGTGTCTTGCTCTTCAGTGTTCTGTAAAACCGACAAGTTCTTTCGGTATGATCTGGATCATTTCTCTCCCTCCCTTCAGAAAAATCAGTTTAGAAAAAAGAGTTGAAAGCGTGACCTAGAAGTCCATAGTCATTGTCGGGCTGTTTGAAAAATCAGTAAGAAAAAATATATATAGAAAAGAAAAACGCAGAAAAGTGCGAATCTTTCAACAAAAAAAAGAGAAAAGAAAAACGCAGAAAAATGCGAATCTTTCTAAAAGAAGTGAGAAAGGGGGAAAAGGTTCAGGACCAGAAGTCGTTGGATGCTCTGTTTGGTATGGGCACTTTGATAGAAAATGTGTTTGTGCGCATTTAATCAAAACCCCATAGGTAAGAATACATCTATTCTAATCAAAATGAACTTACTGAGCTGGTTGAGATGATTTGATAGTTTTATTGATGTTGGATTTAGAGTAGGAAACAAACTTTTAATTTATGTGGTGGTGAACAGTTCTTTCGTAATGGTTGTTTAGGTTCGGTGTTTTTTAAGTTTTGATATCTATGCTTAAGGTTGCTGATATTTTGAGAGTTCATGTGTGGTTTCAAAACCTTTTCTCCAGATTGGGTCTTGCTTCACTTGAGGACAAGCAAAGATCTAAGTTCGGGGGAATTGATATCACTCGATTTTGATGACTTTTAGTGAGTATTTACACTTCCTATTTGTCATCATTTAAGTGTTTTCTATGTGTTTTTTGGTATATTTTCATGATTCCAGGTATTTTAGATGTTCTGGAGCAAAAATGTGGTATTATGCACAAAGTGGATACAATTTGATGAATACAGAAGTAGAGTTCAACAAAAGAGTTGAAAGTTGATCGAGATTCGAAGATGTTTCTATGAATGGAATGGACTGAGATTTTAACTCAAACTAGCCACGTGAGTTAGCTTTCATATGAAAGTGATTTGAGGTCAATACATTGAGACAATCAGAAGTTATGACGATTTTACTGAAGACTGGTCAAGTTGTCTCGCAGAAGAAGCATGTGCAACACGTGACTGAAGAGATCGATCGATCCACACATGGAACGATCGATCATGAAGACTTCCGAATCTCAGTAAGTTTTGATCGATCGATCCGAATGCTCGAGGATTAATGAAGTTTTCCAAAAAGACGTTTCCGTCCTCAACTCTTATCATAAGTTTTTAGGTTTAGGTTTTATTCTGTTTTGACTTCTATATAAGTCAGAAGCTTAGGTTTATTTTGATAACATAGAAAAAGCAATTAAGCAAAAAAAAAAAACACCATAACACAGTTTTATTTTCTAAGAGAGACGAATATGATTCTTGTATTTTGGAGAAGAATTCTAAACTCTTTCTTTTTACTTTAATTCAATTCTGGTTTTGAATATGTTTTCTCTTTCAATGATTGTTGATCTCTTGACTATGTATGAGTAGTCTCTTTGTTAGGTTTTAGAGATTTCCCAGGAAAAACAGGTTTTGATGGTTAGGATTTGATTTTTATGGATTTAAATCGTTAGGTTCTTAGTCTAGATTTATATTTATTGCTTGAATTAGCCTGATAACCTAGTTCGTGACTTTAGGTTAGTAAATACAAAGGGATTTAGTTTATCTAATCTGATCTAGTCTAGATGAACAAGTATCTTTGCTTGCAGGAGTATTGTCTTAGAATACTTATGAACATATCGAATCTGTAGTCATTGCATGATTTAATTATCTGTTTTAGAGATCTAAGATTTCGGGAGAAGCTTAGTCTTTATTTTTAGAAATTCTATCATAGGGGTCTAATACTTCGGGAGGAGATTAGTCTATTGATTTCTTTTGAGTTGAGAAATATTTTCGTTGTTAATCTTTCTTGTCAACTTGAACCTCAAACCTGAATACATGTGGAACTTCCCTATTGCCTAGCATTTATTTCTATTGATTTACATTCACTTTTTAATCATTCACTTTACTTTTAAATCGTTTTAAAACTATCAGAATTTTATCTTGTCTTAGCTAGAATCGAATTTTAAATTGAGTGTCGTGATGTCTGGTCTTCGTGAAATCGACCCTTTACTGTACTACAAAGATCTGTTCTATGTAGTATAGATTTAGAATTTAAAACCTGAGTCTATCAGATTTTTGGCGCTGTTTACGGTGACCAATACACTTTTGATTTTTTTCTTAGAGTCTAGTCTAATATTTTTATTGTACCTCAGTTTCGGCTATGTATGGATGTCGCGGGTTTGAATCGAGGTTGTAGATGCGGAATAAGGCTAAGAACTGCCTCGCAAGATCGGGATAGAAGGGAAAGTCTCAGAACGGGAAGGTCCCAAGACCCATCCGATGGATTATCTCCATAACGTCACCATCCACACCCAATGCCGCCAAAGTATCATGATAAGCGAACCGGCTCGGTTCCAATGAGCTCTTGAGCAGAGCGTTGTAGAACATGGAATCAAACTGATCATATTTGTCGGTGAACTTTCGCTCTGTCCAACCCTTGTGACTCTTGATTTGGGAGACGACTAAATCGAGGCGGCAGTTGTTGAACCGCGTCTTCGGTCTTTGAGGCCATGGAGATTGCGTGATCCTCAGATTGAGGACCGGATCTTCTTCTTCTTTATCCTCGGGGTTGGTGCTGCTACTTGCGACCGCTTTTCCCTTTTCTTTAGCGGTTGCTTTCTTCTTCTTAGACGCAGGGGGTGGTGAAAATGAACTGTCCGCTGGTTGTGGTGGTTGTCATGCAGTCCGTGATCTCGTTCTTCGGCGTTGCTCTACCGGTGGGTCTTCTTCAATTCCCTCACATCGCATAGGATCATCTTCAGCTGGAGTGAGAGTCATTCTGAAAAGAAAAAGAACTCAAAGAAAAGTGAGTAACCTTATTAATTCAAAACAAATACATTCAACAATCCATGTGTAAGAATTGAGATACTATCGAACGTTAACACGAAACCGATTCCAAAATTTTCAAAACAATCCTAATGAAATCACTATTTATCATGGATAATTGAAAGCAACGGTTGAGCAATACTAACGCATAATTAGCAAGAATTCAAGCTAAACAATCATCCAAAATTTTAAAGCACAAGTGAAAATTCATAGAGATTTCAATTAAAACTAACGGAATCCAAACCAACATATCCTAGAAATCCAAGTTCAATCGTAGAGCATTCCACATCCTAAGTTAGGCAAAAAACCTCCCTAGAACCATCCAAAAATCATAAAACCCGAAATCCCTTTGGAAATTCAAATCGAACTATCAAAAACTGAAAAATTTGACACAAATAAACCAAAATCATCATGCATGTATCCAATAATCATCAAATACATGTAATAAGGCCATAATCAACCAATTCCAATCCCTAAATCAACCAAATTCCAAATCCCTAGAAAACCCAAAATTTTCGGAACTTCAATGAGGAGTAGGGTTTCATACCTTGTTTGAATCGACAAACTGGTTTGAGATTCTGAAAGGGCTCAAAAAATCGTGTGGATTAGGCTCAAGAAACGCAAAAATTGTTTGAGATTTGGTTGAGATTGAGTTATGGAGATTTTGAAGGTTTTGTAAAATCTTTAAGGTGATAAAGGGGGAATAAGGTTTTGAAATCGAGGGAAAGAAGAAGAAGAGGGGAAAATCGGTTCAATTCGAGTAATAACCGGTTTAGCTTCTGAAAACCGGTTCACTTTAAGTGAAAATCGACTTACCTGTACAAGGGATCGATCGATCACTGAAGGAATCGATCGATCCGAACTTACACACAATGGGGCATTTTTAAGATCGATCGATCTAATCTTACGCAATTTTTTTCTTTATATGGATCGATCGATCTTAACCCTCGACCAGAGCTTCCTTTTTCTGAACTTCTGAAACACTTAGAACTCAAAACTAAAAGTTAAAAATTAGTAAACTCAAAACTAAACTGACTCAAAACTCAAAATGCTAAACTAAAGAATCAAAACAACGGGCTGCCTCCCACTCAGCGCTTGTTTAACGTCATGAGCCTGATGGTACTTACCTCTAAACCGAGGTTGGATCAACAAGAAAAATCTCATATTCCTCCATAAGAACTGAGGCAGCTAGATAAGGCTTAAACCTTTTTCCATTCACCACAAAATCATTTCCTTGGCGATTGTTGAGCACAACCGCACCATATGGTTTCACCTCCTTTATCATGAACGGTCCAGACCACCTAAACTTCAACTTTCCAGGGAATGTTTCAATCGAGAAATGAATAGCAATACCTGATCACCTGGTTGAAAATCTCGTGGAATGATTTTCTTGTCATGTGCAGCTTTAGTCTTTTCCTTGTAGATTATGGAGTTCTCATAAGCTAAGTTGCGAATCTCCTCAATCTCATGGAGCTAAATGAGACGCCTTTCTGCTGCGGTTTTTATGTCAAAGTTCAGCAACTTGACAACCCATGCAGCTTTGTGCTCCAATTCTACAGGTAGGTGACAACCTTTACCATAGACAAGGTTGAAAGGGGTAGTACCAAGAGGGGTCTTATGTCCATAGAGCATCATCAAGCTTCAAAGACCAATCTTTCCTAGACCCAATTACCATTTTCTGTAAGATAGCTTAAATTTCTCTGTTAGAAACCTCCACTTGTCCACTCGTCTGAGGGTGATATGGTGATGCAACCTTATGATTTACCCCATGCTTCCTAAGCAATCCATCAAAGACCCTATTGATGAAATGAGTTCCTCCATCGCCGATGACAACTCTCGAAAAACCAAACATGGGAAAAATCACAGACTTGAACATCTTTAGTACCACTTTTGCATCATTAGTGGGGCTAGCAATAACTTCAACCCACTTAGACACATAATCAACAACAACTAGAATATAAAGGTTGTTATGAGAAACAGGGAAATGACCCATAAAGTTAATTTCCCACACATCAAAAACCTCTACTTCAAGAATGAAGTTTTTTGGCATCTCATTTCATTTTGAAATGTTCCCTTGTCGATAACACGAATCACAGCGAGAGATGTAGGCATGAGCATCCCTGAACATAGTGGGCCACCAGATACTTGCTTGGAGTACCTTAGAAACCGTCTTTAAGGTAGCAAAATGACCAGCATATGTAATCAGAACCATGACAATGATACATAACATTATGAATCTCTTCTTCAGGCAGACGTCATTGGAACATACCATCTTTACAAAGCTTGTAGAGATATGGTTCATCCCAGTAGTAATGTCTGACATCCCCAAGAACTTCTTCTTTCGGTAACCTGAAAAATCATGTGGTACAACATCAGCAGCTAAGTAATTAGCAAAATCTTGAAACCATGGAGTAATCGAATCAGTCTTATGGAGTCTAGGGATAGAGAAATTTTCATCCTCAATGGTGATTATTCCACAAATGCGTTCTGCTGGAAAAGAATCATCTATAGGAACGTCCTCTTCGAACTGAAGTCGGGAAAGATGATCTGCAACTCCATTTTCAATACCCCGCTTGTCTTTAATCTCCAAGTCGAATTCATGTCAAAGTAAAATCCAACATAATAGTATGGGTTTAGCATCCTTCTTAGAAAACAGATACCGCAATGCCGCGTGATCGGTGTGGACTACTACTTTGGATCCTACTAGATAAGATCTAAACTTCTCAAAGGCAAAGACACTCGCTAGGAGCTCTTTCTCAGTTGTTGCATAATTGCGTTGAGCTATATCAAGATTCCTAGAGACATAGTAAATGACATGAAGCTTCTTATCTTTTCGCTGTCCAAGAACAACTCCCACAGCAAAATCACTTGCATCACACATCACTTCAAATGGCAAGTCCCAGTTTGGTGGTTGCACAATTGGAGCAGATTGGCAATCATCATCCCATTCAATCTTGATATCCTTGCACAACAGCTTCGTCAGGGGTCTAGCAATCTTCGAGAAGTCTTGAATGAATCTTATGTAGAAGCCTACATGACCTAAGAAGCTGTGAATATCCTTAACGCATTTAGGTGCCTGCAAGTTAGTCATTACTTCGATCTTAGCCTTATCCACTTCAATCCCTTTCTCAAAAATCTTGTGTCCTAACACAATTTCATTCGTCACCATGGAATGACACTTCTCCCAGATCAGCATTAAATGTTTCTCCTCATATCTCTGAAGAACCCTGCACAAGTTAGCAAGACAGACATCGAAAGAAAATCCATAGACAGAAAAATCATCCATTAATACCTCCATGATATCTTCAATAAGGTCAGTAAAGATAGACATCATGCATTTCTGAAAGGTTGTTGGAGCATTACACAAACCGAAAGGCATCTTGCGATAAGCGTAAATACCAAAAGGACAAGTAAATGTCGTCTTCTCCTGATCGTACGGGTGAATTAGAATCTGAAAAAAAAACTGAATAACCATCTAAGAAACAATAATAAGGGTGATTAGCCAAATTCTCTAACATCTAGTCAATAAAAGGTAAAGGAAAATGATCTTTGCGGGTTGTAGCATTCCATTTTCTATAGTCAATACACATCTTATGACCTGTAATAGTTCTAGTTGGAATCAACTCATCATTCTTGTTCATAACCTGCATGAACTATATGAACATGACTAACCCAACTATTATCTGATATAGGATAAATAATACCTACATCTAGAAGTGTCATTATCTATTTCTTAACAACATCTGTCAAGTTAGGATTTACCCTTCTCTTATGTTCTACATAAGTCTTAGATTCATCTTCTAAATTTATCCTATGCATGCATAAATCTGGTGAAATCCCTATGATATCGTCTAAGGTATAATCTAGAGCTCTACGATACTTTCTTAGCTTAGAAAGCGACCTCTACGTTGTTCAAATCATCATTCACTATTACGAAATATGTAGAATTAGGACCTAGAAATGCGTACCTTAGCTCGGCTAGAAGAGATTAAAGTTCCAGTTTTGGAGCTTTCAGCTCGCTCCATTCATCAGTAAGGGGCACATGGTACGGTTTAGGTGGAGACTTGGAAGCTTTCTCCAACAATTCCACTTGGTTGGTCATCTTTTCAATACTCCTGCAAGAGTATAACATCCTGGTATAACCTGAAACATCATCTCTAAGAGAAAAAGACTCATCAGTAGCATTAGTAAATGCAATCTCTAAAGGATCATCAAGCAAAAAATTATCAGAAACTCCCTCAACATCCTCTATGATGGTGTCCACCCAAAATGATTTTGCGTCTAGGGCTGGTTTCTTCAAAACGTCTTGTACATTGAATTTCATGACCATATCACCGAGATGAAGATTGATCTTGCCTTTCTTCACATCAATAATAGCACTAGCTGTTGCTAAAAAGGGTCTTCCCAATATGAGAGGATCATTTGGTTCTTCTCCAAGCTCCAAAATCACAAAGTCGGTTGGTATAAAAGCTGTCCCAATCTTCACAGGTTCTCAAGGACTCCGACAGGATACTTCACAGAACAATCAGCAAGGATGAGTGAGATCTTGGTACCTTTTATGTCCATCATATCCAACCTCTTAGCCACAGAATAAGGCATAAGATTCACTGGATCCCAAATCACAAAAGAGATCTTGCAAATTTAAAGTCACCAATCTCTACTGATAGAACAAAGCTTCCCGGATCTCCAAGTTTCTAAGGCATATGGTTCTGTAGTATCGAGCTAAATTAATTCTTATGTGATTATCATTTCTCCTTCTTCTAAAGTGATCTTGCTTGTGAGCATGCTCTTGACATATTTCCTTAAAGAAGGAATCATTTGACAAACATCAGAGAATGGTAATCGAATAGTCAATTCCTTGATCATCTCCTTGCACTTTGCAACTTCTAGAACTTTTCTGGACTTCTTTGGTTGTAATGGGTACATAACCTTAGGTTTGTAAACTCGAACTGGAGTTTCAGCAATCTGGGGAGTTAGATCGATCGATCTCTTTTGTTTTCAAAATTATTACCGATGGATCGATCGATCTAAACTTTCGTAACTCCCTGCCTTAATAGGATCGATCGATCCATGCTTGGATCGATCGATTTTAACCTCTGCATCTTTTCCAGACTTTTCCAAACTCTCCTTTTCTGCAGGTTTTTCGGTTTCTTCGACCATAATTTCATCAGCTTTTTCTTTTCCATTACTCCCAACTAGAGGCTTCCCACTTCTCAATGTAACAGCATTCACAAACTTCTCCTTAGAACTTGAACCAGACATCCCAGAAAGAAAACTTGTTGGTCTTTTAACAGCTTAAGCGGTTTGAACCACTTGAGTATCCAAATGTTTGATATGAGTAGACAAGCTTTCGAATTTTTGATTCAAATCATTGTACATGCTATCCATCTTACCATTTAGGTTCTTTTCGGTTTGTTGCTGACCTTCTAGTATCTTTTTGAGCATAGCTTCCATCTTGTCCTCTTGTTGAGCTTAAGGTGGAGGTGCTTGTTGGTAAACAGGCTGAGATTGCTGTTGAAAGCCGCCTGAATTGTAGTTTGGAACAAAGCTCATATCCCAGTTTCCTTGAAAACCAATTCCTCCAGCGTTTTGCACAAAAGCGTTTTGGACAAAACCTTTGTTGAACCCTTGATTGTATCTTTGGTTGAACACTCTTTGACCTTGGTTGTTGATGTAGCTCACTTCTTCTTCTAAAACTTGAGGCGCTTGAAGAGCAAAACAATCTACTTCAGTCTTCTCTACATCGTCATACTAACTCAATTGTTTCTGATTCTGATTATTGAGAAGTTGAGTAAGAAGCATTTTTACTTTAGCCAGTTCTAAGGATTATGAGTCAGATGATCCTCATTTCCTATCTGAATTCGCACAATGGTTGCTGCTACTTGCAGCTAAGTTTCCTAAAGCTGATATGCTTCATACAATAGCTTTGTCATAAAATCTCCATTACTAGCTATATCTAGAGAAAGCCGATATTTCTGCTCACTACCTCTGTAAAAGGTGTTTAGAAGATTCAGCTCGGAAAATCCATGGTGAGGACAATCCCGAAGATACTCCTTAAATATATCCCATGCTTCATAGAAAGATTCTGCAGGACCTTGCTAAAACTGAGAAATCTGGTTTCTCAGATTATTAGTCCTAGTAGAAGTGTAGAACTGATTCAAGAACTTGGATTTACAATCATCCCAAGTTTCTATGGAGTTAGGTGGTAAAGATTTTAGCCACCTTAGAGCTATGTCTGCTAGTGAGTGATTAAATAGCTTGTAATGCATAAAGTCTCTAGGGACTCTATCTAGCTTAACAGTGCTGCATATATCCTCAAAACTATCTATGTGATCCATGGGATGTTCAGTAGGAAGACCACATAATTGACTATGGTGTATGAGCTGAATGAACTGGAATGGGAAATTATAATCATGTCTCTGAGGTTGACGAGGATGAAGAGAATTCTTATTAGTAAGGAAAGCTTCAGGGTTGTTGAAGTCTCCAACTAGAACCCTATCTTGTGGAGGTGGGTGATTGAAAACCTGCTCTAGTGGGTCATTCAGCAAAATGACTTCAGGTTCCATCTGATTACCATTACCACCTCTTTGAACTCCATGTGGCACTTGATTGCCTAATTCTCCTCCTCCTATCGGGTTGACAATTGCATTGTTTATCTCAAGAGGGGGAGGTGGGTTGTTATTTAACCATGTTACTTCAACCGGGATCCGACGAACTAAAGGGGGATCGTTCGAATCTTCAAGAAAGAATGGATTAGGAATAAGATTATTTCCCATCGTGTTAGAGGATTGAGTGTTCCTTCTTTCCTTCCGGATCGAGCGTTCTAGATCCAAGAGGTCCTTGTTACCAGGGCTGAGTAATTCCTTTGACTTGTTAGATCGTTGGATCATCAACCTGTAAAAAGGTAAATCAAGAATAAAGAAATGCGATAAGTGCTGTAAAAAGAAAAATTCCTAGTCTAAACTCTAAAGAAAACTTAAGAGGCACTATTGGTCCCGACAACGGCGCCAAAAACTTGATACACTCAGGTTTTAACCCAAATATATTCACTGCAAGTGCACAGCAAACGCAGTAGTATATGAGGAATCGAATCCACAAAGACTAAGAAAGCAAGACTCTCAGTTTTAAATCGAATTAAGCTAATAATATATTAAAATAACGATTGTAATCAAGAAATGAAAATAACGATAAAGTAAAAACGATTAACAAAAATGCTAGGCAATAGAGAATTCCGCATGTATTCAGGTTAAAGGTCAAGGTTAACATGCATGATTGATTACTGAAAATAATTCTCAACTTAAAAGACAACAATAATCTCCTCCCGAAGTATTAGATCCCTATTCTCGAATTACTAAAGACAAACTCCCACCGTATTTTGATAATTTGATCATGCATTTCAATTCATATTTGATATGTTCATAAGCCCCTAAGACAATACTCCCGCAAGGAAAAACACATATTCATCTAGATTAGATCAGACTTCTAAACCAAATCCCTTTGAGTTTATAATTCTATGATCAATGAACTAGTTAACTACTCTAATTTATGCACTAAGAATAAATCTAGATTGAAAACCTAACAAATTTCAATCCATTCAATTAAATCCTAACAATTAACGTGGTTTCCCCTTAGAAAAACCCTAAAACCTAACAAAAAGACTACTCAGACATGATTGCAAGAACAAAAATCATAGATTGAGTAAACATCGTAGAATTCAAAAGCCAAAGTGTATATAAAAAAATCAGAGTTCAGAAATCCTCTCAAATATATATGTAGATCTCTTCTCTCTGGAAAACTCTCTAATCTTCAGCGATAAAACTCTCTTAAAAACTTATTAAAAACTTCTCTTAATAAAAATAAGCCAAAAGGGCTTTTATTGTTTGAGAATAAAAATGACGATATTCATCTCTCCCAGCAGAAAGCCTATCAAATTCTCCAAATAAGTTATCAACCAAATTGTAATAGAGACAAATAAACTAACTTTTGAATACTATTTTTTATAATTTCTAGCTAATAAATGATTGTTTTTCACGAGATTCTTAAGATGAAGTGGCGATTATTTGGAATAGAAAATCTAGCTAACTCAAAATCTCTCTTTTAATTATAATTTTTCAGGTTATCTCTGCGATTAGACTCTTGAAGAATCATCAAAGGAGAAAGACGACTGAATCATTGCTTTGGAAAAAATTATGGAGGAACAGAAGGAAGAGAACCGGCTTAGAGACCAGCAAATAACTTGTTTCATGAAAAATTTGCGTACGCGGTTTTCATTATGTAACTCGTAGATTTATATTTATTTTGGTTACAAAACATTTTATAAATATTAATTTATATGGTAATTTAATTTATATAATATTTTCTCAACTTTTATTAATTTCATTGGTTAACATATATTTTTGTAAAAAGTAATTAAGATGTAATTTAATAATGTATATCATATTCCATTGATTTCTTACCAATTTTAGAACAATATGTTTTTCTGTCCGTTTTAGAACATCAATTTCCTGTTGGTAATTTAGGATGTTGTTTTTCCATCGGTAACAAATTTTAACTGTCGACACTTTATACTTGACAATTTTTTCATTTGTTATCTATGATAGGTAGGTCTATTACTGACGAGAATTTTGAGAATTCTTTACTCATCTTTAAACTGTTTTCTTGTACAATTTATATGTTATCAAAACTATCTCTTTACTTATCTCTCGGTTAGCTAGCTGATGATTTCATGAAGCCTCCGTCAAAATTATGGTTTCTTCCACTCATTAACAAGATAATTAATGTCGACAAAGTTTCTCCATTATGAAGGGACATATAAGAAAATCAATTTTGTGTCAACCAAAATTAATTGATCACCTATTTATTATTTTATCTTTTTAGAATATGATAGTGTATAATCAATTATCCCCATTCATTGTGAACCCATAGATATTCAATGTATTTTAAAATGATCAATTACATCATTTAAATAAGGGTAATAATTTGTTGTAAAAAAAATAAGGATAATTTCACAAAATACCACCAAATAAGTTAATGTTCCAAAATACCATATATTCCCAAATTTTCTATAAATACCATTAAATGTTTTTTTTCCAAAACTACCACAACATAAAAAATTAAGTTTTAAAAGTTTAGTATTTGGATTTGAGTTCACAAATTATAATTTAAAATTTATTTTTGGAGATCTCGGGTTTAAATTTGATATTTTATAATTATTATTAATTTGTTGTATCTTTGGAAAAACAAATTGTAATACTTTTTGAACAATTGAAAGCGTATGTTATTTTTGACATACAATAGAAAAGTTGGGTTGTACTTGTGAGCATTCCACTTAATTATATTTGTAATCAGTGAATATAATAGATTAATAGTAATTGTTTCAAATATGTTAATTTGATAGAAATATGGTCTATTTATGACTGTAATAGTAGAATAATTTCTAAAATATATTTATTATTTTGAAAATATATAAAAAATGAAATTTTATCATTTATTGTATAATAGATTTACAAATTTTTATTTTAAAATATCTTAATTTCTTAAAATAAAATTTTTGAAAATATATGTATAGTAAGATACAGAAGAAAAAAAAGCGAAGTAAAAAAGATATGCAATAGATTGTGCTCACTGTAATGTTATAACATATAAAACTAATGTTTAAAAAAAAAGACTATTTCCTTTAATATATAGTAGATTATTTAATGTAAACAATATCATTTCAATGAATTATAGCAAATGGATAATGTGATTAGTTTATTCAATAAATTTAAAATGTGTAGAAATGTACGAGTGTTATATATATGAAAATGTTTTCTAAAAATATTATATTCTTGGAACAAAGTGAGTTGGTCTTATTATATTCATGCATAAAATATGTAAAAATACGATGATTTATCCAAGATTTGTAGTTTAGTGGTTTGTACCAGTTTTATTTTGTGCTATCACCAATATTCTAACATAGTATAGCGCATAACAAATGTTGTTGCTTTAATATCATTAATTTATGTAGGCTAATAAATATATATGTGTTGTTTATATATATATATATATATATATATATATATATATATAAAGCTAAATCATAAGAAATGTTTGAGAGAAAACTAACAACATAATCCAAAATTAAATCAATAAAATTTTTAAAATCTAAAAATAAAGAATGAATCTCTTATTAAAAATAATAATATGTAAAAATTAGTAAATATGTCATATTTGCAAATCTTTAGTAGTTTTTTTGTCACCAAAAAAAAGCAAACATAAATAAACAGAAACTAAAACTTAATAGAAGAAGATCTGGATATCCATTGAGGAGACCCGAGCCCACAAAGGTGAAACTCAGTTTACGCTTCCGTGCTCCACGTGCTAGAAAATTTGCATGTCTATTGAGTTGCTGCGGAAGATATTTAAACTTAACTTCTAGGAATCTTTGCCGATAAGTAGTCATGTCAATTTTTTAGTAGTTAATCTTCTTGTTTCATAGGATTTCTTTTATATATGTATTTTTGTATAATATAAGAATATATATTTTTGAAAGGTTTAAGAATGAAAATATGTTATTGTACTGAAGGAAAAGATTATTAGCTAACATGTGTATTTAATTGTTAATATATAAGGTTTAATGAGAATGATAAATTTATGGATTAAGTAATTTAGGTATCTAAGTATGTATGTATCAAAACATTGTTTCAAGATAGTCTAATAAAACATCATATAGTTTTGAAATAATTGTAGAATTGGTCACTCTTTAGTCCCCTAATTTGAGAAAGAGAAGTGTTTTGAAGTCATTAGTGATTAAGGTAATTTCCCTTGTAAAATTACAATTATATCCCTTTAAAAATTTCTAAACATTTTTGCTAAAAATCGTTGGATGTGTTTTTAATTTTTTATTTTAAAATTAAATTTAAAATTTATATCGTAATTATTTACCTATGTAAGCTTTAGGAAAGTAATTAAATCACTCATATTTACCTAGGTAACTCACTATACGCCGTCTTCTAAAGCTTTCTCACCGCCGCCTTCAATCTCCGGCCGTCACTTCTTCTGCGACTTAAGTCTCCGGCGGTTTCACTAAGGTCGGCCATTCTACTCTCTAATTGTCGGCGTTATACTCTCTACTCGCCGGTTTACTCTTCACCTTACCCATCTATTACGTTCTATTTCTTCTCCTTTTGCGATTTCATTTCGGATTTTTGTTGATTTTACTCTACAATTAGCGATTTTGATTGTTAGTGCGAATGGGGGTTTAGGGTTCTTATTAGATTCTTTGATTGTTGTTATAGATTGCTCTAAAGATTTTTCTTATGATTTTTATTGTGTGAATTGAGCGTTTAGGGTTTTTATTGTCCTAAAGATTGTTCGTATTATTTTGATTGTTTGTGCGAGTTGGGTGTTTAGGATTTTGACTGTTCATGGTTTTATAGGTTTTTCAATTGTTTTCTTTCGGGTTTTTATGTTTCTTTTAAGATGGTTTTTATTGTTTTATTTTTAATAAAAATTGTTCTTATTAGATTCGAGTTCTTATCAATTGTTATATGCTACTGATTAACGAAAAAATTGAATTTGATTTAAGTTAGAGTTTTCTTTAAGGTTTTAGTAACTAGAACAGGTTGTGATTTATGTTTTTATTCATCTAAATGTTCGTTCGAAACGAAAAATTATTAGTGAATTAGAGTTCTTATTCATCTTATTTCGTCTAATGCATGAAGGAAATCATGTGTTCATTTCTTATCCATTTGAGTTCTTAATCTAGAATACATAATCATTTGTGTTCTTATCCATTTGAGGACATGTTAAGAAGTCTTGGTATGTGTACTAGTATTATATTAGATATTTGAATATAGAGTACTACTCATTATTGTCTAATGAAGTTGTACTTAAATTGTCAGAGTCGAAGTTTGGGAGGGAGCTCAGAAGTTGCTTCCCGTTCACAAAAAAGTAATTATTGAAGATGTTCCAGAAGATTAGTGGATTAGCAGTGGATCTATAAGGATAACTAGGTATAGATTGCACCTTTTTTGGTCTTTTTGGTTAAAAGGATGCATTTCTCATGGCTAATACTATGTAGAACATGTATTATTCTATCAACTTTAGGACGTATTTTCCAAACTTTTCACCATATTATTCATGTGACTTATTATTGATGTCTTCCTAATATTCTGGTTTTATGTAGTTGACCAAAATTGTAGTTAACTAATTGTATGCACATGAACAAATATAACATCATGAAAAAAATGTATTCATATGTACTATAACATGTACATGCATTCATATGCACACGTTTGTGTTCATTTGAATACATTTTTGTTCATATAAACATACAAATATTTACATCAACAAAATATAACAACATGAAGAAAATGTATTCATATGAATTATAACATGTAAATGCATTCATATGGACACGTTTGTGTTTATGTGAATACATTTGTGTTCATATAAACATACATATGTTCACATCAACAAAATATAACAACATGAAGAAAATGTATTCATATGAATTATAACATGCACATGCATTCATATGAACACGATTGTATTCCTCTTAATATGTTTGTGTCCATATAAAAACATGTATATTGGTTCACGAACGATGCAATCTAGTTTCCTTGTTGGCTATGAATTAATGTATGGTTATAATTAAGCATAATTCACTTTCCTAAAATTTCACACGATTGCCTACGTTTTTAATTCAAAAAATGGTAATTTTTTCTGTTGTTAATTTATAAAGTTGATTGGTTTTTTATTTTTTTATTAATTAACCAGGGATAGTATCTGCAATATTATTTATTGTTTCCCATAACACACCCAAATCACTAATTACATTCCCCTACCTACCCATTTCCCCAATTTCAAATAAAAATATACCTAGTTTGCTAATTCACTCTATAATTTATGAATTAATGGTTAAAGACACGATATGTTGTTTTTATCGTAGAGATCTTGGATAGCTGTCATATATAAACTCACTCTTTTGTCATAAGCCTATACAAAGAAATATAACAAGATAAGTAATTTAAATCACCTAAAAATTGTTAAATTCAATGTTTTAGTTTCTATATAATGATTAAATGAAGTAAAGTAGAATCGAAAATCATAATCATGAAGGCTTCTTATAAGTGTTTCTCAACTAAAAATTATCATGTCATTTTTTTTGCTAAACCATATGCTATCTTTTTTACTTTGCTATGACATAGTTTTTTAGATTTAATTAAACCAGTTTTATTTAAAAAATCTAAGTTAAACTCATTAAAAACTTGTCAACTAATAAGAAATATATGGAGTATTTTTTGTGTCAAATGTTGAAGAGTCTAAAGTTCATTCACTCGAGAACTAGGGGCCTACTATGGCCATTAAAATTGAAAATTCTTTGAAAAACGTTATAAACTTAGTTAGAAGAGTTAGCCAAGTAAGAAAAGAAAAACATTAATTAATGAAAAAAAATATTCTTGTATATAAGAAGAGTATTAAATAAGTTGTGCATTATAACAAAATCAATATACTATCATAAACTTAACTAGCATTTGAACAATAAAAAGTATTTACAATTACACACATATTCAATATGTATTAAACAAATGAGACATTATAGTGCGTAACTGATGATCATTTTAAACAAAACTATCAAAATTTTGAGAACATAATAAATAAAAAACAACTAAAACTGGTTAGCTAAATCGTTTTGTTGATAAAGATATAAAGAGGTTAGAGAATCAACTAGCTAATTAGGATATTTGTTTTTTTGAGAATGAAAGAAAAACAGTGGTTTGTTTGTTTGTTTGTTTTTTGTTTTGCTTATATATACTCCATATATGAACTGAAACTCTCTCTCTCTCTCTCTATAAGTATGAGTAAGTTTCTCTCAGTAGAGCATTAATGGAGCTTTAGATATAATCATAAATGCATTGCACCCTCTCTATGCGCTCAGCAATAACTCTCTTTTTTTCTTCTTGCAAATTACTCCTCCACCTGCTTCTCTTTCCTTCCATTGCTTTTCTTTTTCATTAATATTGTTCAAGGATCTTTCGTCTTCTTCACATGAAATATTCATGCCATAAACCAAAAAGATCATTGTGAATTAGGGTTTCAGTGTCTCCAAAAGTAAGATCCTCTCTCTCTCTCTATATATATATATATATATATGCATATACATTTGTATGTATATGTATCTTAGCTAGGTTATGTTTATAGATGGGATCCATATGTACTGCATGTTGTCTAAGAAGTCTTTAGATCTATATCTTTTTTTTTTTTTTTTTTCTCGAGATCTCGGTTCCTATGTTATTTTCTGTGTTCTTTTTCTTTCTCCTAAGATTTTAATCGTTTTATTTAATCGTGTTAGTGTCTTTTTGTGAAGACTTAATTAAAGAAAGCGTTACAAAAACCTTTTATTGGAGTGGGAAGTTCAAAGGGGTTTGACGAAATCTACTTAATTGGTGCGCTTGTGTCATAAAAATTACCATTGACTTATTGTCAACGCTTTTATTAACCCTATACACCATATAGTACTATATTTTTTTAATTGTAAACGGTCCTTTTTAGTGCACAAAGACCAAGGTCAATTTAATTCTTTAATAAATTCAATTGATCAGATTAGAAACTTGTGGATCTCTTTATCTCTCTCACTAGCGTTTGAGTCGACAAAAGAGAGAGAAAGGTCATTAAACTCGAACCCAAAACCTTCAACCAACAAAAGCCAAAAAGAAAAGAAAAGAAACTACAAGGAGAGATCTTCTGCCTTTAGGGTTTCAATACTTTCTTAACTACTCATCAGACTTTAGATCGAATTGAGTAAGTATTTAAATTATATAATTAAAGTGTTCTTCTTTTCATTACCTGAATTAGGGTTTCTTTAAGATGATATCTCTCTTCTTCCTCCATTTTTAGATCTGTCCGATAGATCTGACGTTTTGAGAGTCCTGCGACTTTCAAGATTGATTTTCGTTTTTTTTTTTTTTTTATAGAATTAATTACTCACACTCGGAAATCGATATACCGTATGCATGTATATTATGGATCTATCCATCTCAAGTTCGTAGAAAATTGGTGTTTTTTGTTCGATTTTTCACTCTATAATATCACTTTGGATCTATATCTAAATGTTTCCGATCCTCATATATTCTCACATTTAAAATATAAAATAGAAGATTATCACAAACTCATGATTATAGCTTATATTTTATGCTATAAAGCAAACTAGGGTTTATATTCAAATAATCCATGTTGTATATACATATGTATGTATATGTCTCTATGTAGTTGTGCGTGGTCATTTTGTTTAATATTATTGCTCATTTTTGGTTTAAATAAACGTAGGGAGGATCTTCCCTAAATTTTGTTAATTAAAGGTACCTTTTATAGATCTATAAATTTATTTACATTATTATCTTAATTACTTTGACGCTTTAGATAATTCTCATGAGTTATATATCAATTCATGTTAATATGTTATGTTATAAAGTAAAAGTTTTTTTCTAATTTGCTTAAGTTAAATGAACTTATCTATAAAGTGATATCTTATATCTTTGGTGTGTCACAAATACAACAAAATATAGAGCGTAAAAATAGGCCGACAATTTTGTCTAGTTAAGCAAATTAAATACGTGAGAAAATGATTAAAAATAATTAGTTAAATTAAGGTGTATATAATAATACTTTCATAACAGCTAGAAATTAGTAATTAATTACTTTCCCTTAGATAATTATTTTCTTCCATTATCATTTTCTTCTTGAATATTCTACATATATATATATATATGAGCATTTCCATTTATAATGTTTAACTAAATTGATTTTGATTTTGGGAGCTGTGCTTGGAGAAGAAAATCAAACCAAGAAGTGATCTTGTCAAACCTTGAAGATTTGAAAGAAAACAAAGTTGAAAACTGAAAGAATCAGACATTGATAGATCATCATGTATCATCCAAACATGTTTGAGAGCCATCACATGTTCGATATGACCCCAAAGAGTACCTCGGATAACGACTTGGGAATAACAGGAAGCAGAGAAGACGATTTCGAGACAAAGTCTGGCACTGAAATCACCACTGAGAATGCTTCTGGTGAAGAGCTTCAAGATCCTAACCAACGTCCTAACAAAAAGAAGCGTTACCATCGTCACACTCAACGACAAATTCAAGAACTTGAATCGTAAGACAAGAATTACTTACATTTTCATTTTGAATTTTTATTTTTGACACGATCGATTCTATTGTGTTGTGTTTTTGGATTTTATAGGTTCTTTAAGGAATGTCCCCATCCAGATGATAAGCAAAGGAAAGAGTTAAGCCGTGATCTTGGGTTAGAGCCGCTTCAAATCAAGTTTTGGTTCCAAAACAAACGCACACAAATGAAGGTTTTGTAACCATTAATCTCACCAATATATATATATATGTTGTAATATTAAATAATCAAAGAATATATATATATATATATATATAGGCACAACATGAGAGGCATGAGAACCAGATTCTGAAGTCAGATAATGACAAGCTGAGAGCAGAGAACAATAGATACAAAGAAGCTTTAAGCAATGCTACTTGTCCTAATTGTGGAGGTCCTGCTGCAATTGGAGAAATGTCCTTCGATGAACAGCATCTCAGGATCGAAAATGCTCGCCTCCGAGAAGAGATTGATAGGATATCTGCGATTGCTGCAAAGTATGTGGGGAAGCCATTAGGACCTGCTGCTTCTTTTACTCCACTAGCCCGTTCGCTTGATCTTGAAGTTGGTAACTTTGGGAACCAAACAGGATTTGTAGGAGATATGTATGGAACAGCTGGTGACATTTTGAGGTCAGTTTCAAACCCTTCTGAGACAGATAAGCCAATGATCGTTGAGCTAGCGGTTGCAGCTATGGAGGAACTTGTTAGAATGGCTCAAACCACTGATCCTCTTTGGGTTAATTCAACTGATAATTCTATCGAAATCCTTAACGAAGATGAGTATTTCAGAACGTTTCCTAGAGGAATTGGACCAATGCCATTAGGATTAAGATCTGAAGCCTCAAGAGAATCCGCAGTTGTTATAATGAATCACATCAATCTCGTTGAGATTCTCATGGATGTGGTAAGTACAAATTTGTTTCTTCAAGTTTTCTAGTGTAACTAACCCTAACATATATAATGTTATGTTTTGATGTTGGAAACAAAAGAATCAATGGTCTTGTGTTTTCTCTGGGATTGTATCAAGAGCCTTAACTCTTGAAGTTCTTTCGACTGGAGTTGCAGGGAATTACAATGGTGCCTTGCAAGTGGTATGTGTACATTTACATTTATATTTATATCGTTTACTTGCTAACCAAACTAAATGGTTTTTTTGGTATGTAAATAAATTAAGATGACAGCTGAGTTTCAAGTTCCATCGCCTCTAGTCCCAACACGTGAGAATTACTTTGTGAGATACTGTAAACAGCATAGCGACGGTTCTTGGGCTGTGGTTGATGTCTCTTTGGACAGTCTTAGACCAAGTCCCATCTCAAGAACAAGAAGAAGACCTTCAGGTTGTTTGATTCAAGAATTACCTAATGGTTATTCCAAGGTACGTAAATTGAGTATTTAAGATATTTGAATTTTATAGATATTATTCCTTTGTTTTGTGTGTTGAAGGTTACATGGATAGAGCATATGGAGGTAGATGATAGATCGGTTCACACAATGTATAAACCATTGGTTCATTCCGGTTTAGCTTTTGGTGCAAAACGTTGGGTGGCTACACTTGACCGACAGTGCGAGCGACTGGCGAGCTCGATGGCCACAAACATTCCGGCGGGTGATCTTTCCGGTACTGAGATTATATATATTGGAAGGAAGTTTATTTATTCAATTGGGGGGTAATTAAAAATAAAATGCATGCATGCAGTGATAACGAGCCCAGAAGGGAGGAAGAGCATGTTGAAGCTGGCGGAGAGGATGGTTATGAGCTTTTGCAGTGGCGTAGGCGCGTCGACTGCACACGCTTGGACCACTTTGTCGGCTACAGGATCCGATGATGTTAGGGTTATGACCCGGAAGAGCATGGATGATCCGGGAAGACCTCCGGGTATTGTTCTTAGCGCAGCAACTTCGTTTTGGATCCCAGTCGCTCCCAAACGTGTTTTCGATTTCCTCCGCGATGAAAACTCCAGAAGCGAGGTATTCTTTTCTATTGCTATTCTTGACTCTTTTTTTTTATACTTTCAAAAATGTATTAAAAACTCGTTTTATACTCCTATAATGTTAGAATTATCGGGTAATTTTCAAAAATACCAACCAAGTGTTAGATTAACACACACTTCCTAGTTTCAAATATTCCAATAAAATGTACCCCAAACTTAAAATAGTCTTACAACTCTAAAATCAAACCTAAATTCTAAAACTAAATAATAATCCCCTTCAAAATTAATCTCCAAACTCTAATTAAATGAATAATTAAGATTGCGGTAATTTTGAAACATAAACTAATTTTATAGAATTCATCATAATGGTAAGTATTTTACCCAAAATAATATTGAAAACAAAGAACAACTACTTAAGAACATTGTCAAAACCATACATTGGGATCATGTAATTTTAACTATCTGTTTTCTAATATTTATTTTGAGCCAAAAATAAACAAAGTTGTTTAAGAAAATTATAAAGTAACCAAATGGAACTTCCAAGATTTGCTGAGTTTGGTTATTTACTTTTGAAGTGGGACATATTGTCGAATGGAGGTATGGTACAAGAAATGGCTCATATAGCCAATGGCCGTGAACCTGGAAACTGTGTGTCATTGCTAAGAGTCAATGTAAGACATTTCTCCTGGATCGATCGAGATTTGTTCTTTTTTTATCGTTTTTGAGATTAAGAAACTTGGTTGCTTGTAACAGAGCGGAAACTCGAGCCAAAGCAACATGTTGATACTACAAGAAAGTTGTACAGACGCATCAGGTTCGTATGTGATATATGCGCCGGTTGATATAGTGGCGATGAACGTTGTACTAAGCGGCGGAGATCCTGATTACGTGGCGTTGTTGCCATCTGGTTTTGCTATTTTACCGGATGGGAATCAACAAGTGGTTTCTTCTTCTTCTGGTGGTGGAAGTTGTGGTTCACTATTAACCGTTGCGTTTCAGATTCTTGTTGACTCTGTTCCTACAGCCAAACTCTCTCTTGGGTCAGTTGCTACGGTTAATAGTCTGATTAAATGTACGGTGGAGAGGATTAAAGCCGCCGTTTCTTGTGACGGAGGAGGGGCTTAGCTTTTCAAGGTCAAAATGTTCTCTGTTTTTTAATATTTTAATTAGTCTGATAAGATTCTTGCAAAGCAAGTAACACAATTTATCTTTTTATTTACATTGCAGAATGTAAGAATAAGAGAGTATCATCAAAAAAGGGGAAGGTGGAATTAGAGGTTAAGATTGTGTAGTTTTTTTGTGTGTTTTGAAATCCAAAGGAAGTCAAGAACGCACCTTTTGCGTTTAATCTCCATCTTTTTTTGATGAAGAAAAGGGTAAAAGAGGTTCGGGTATTGACTTCTGCTGGTCTCTCTATTTAAGCGTTTTTGAATCTTAATCTCCAAACCAAGTGTAGTGTTTATTCGTTATCGTTGTTGTTTCGTTAAAACCGTTTTGTGCCACTAGACATTATATGGATAAGATTCTCCTTTGTTAGTTTCTATTCAAAAAACCAACAATTAACCTAACTTGTTCCTAACTCTCATCTCTCCTAACAAGCCAAACACTAGTTATTAAGACAAAACCAGATTTGAATAAGTTTTTTGAATAAGATACTACCAGAACTAGCCAACCTATCAAATAATCTGAAAAATGACCCGAACCATAACCTCTCAAGTAAAAAAACCGAGATTGTTCTTCAAGCTTAATTTCAACATAAAGTTACAAATATATAAAAAGGGATTTAGACAAGTAAACTTGTTTCATTATAGAGAAAGTCAACAGATTAAACAAATCCCTCTAAAGAAAGGTTCTCTTAGCAACAGCATCTATGAGATCCATTCATCATATCAAATCTGTTCTCGCTCGAATATCGATCTCCCAGTCGTTCCCTGCAGTATCTAAAGATGAAAAGAAGAAAAAAGACAATCCGAAACGAGGAAGAAACATAAACATTGTAAACCATATACATGGGTAACTACCGCTGTGACATCTGATTTTACTGCAACCGTAGCAGTGAACACACAACAGTTACAAGATATCCATGTCCTAAGGCATAACAGGATTTTAGAGGCATAAAGAACAATAAGAGATGTGTGTGTAACCTCTTTTTTTTTCCAATGGTACAGTTTTAACAGAAAGAACACTCTCCATCAGTGGTATTTTAGGATAAATTGAGGAAATATGAATATGTGATGCAGTAAAGAAATGAACCTAAGTGATCTAACTCCGCATCTTCTTCCTTTGATTACCCTCTTCCATATCACCCTGGAAAAACTTATAATCAGGAAATCATGTGGCTCATGATATTAATTAACTGAATCATAGCTTATAAAAAAACCACGAATCCAAACAAAGTCAACAAGCATACATAGAATAGCTTACCTCGTTAAAATCGGGCCTGCACTTTGCATGAACTATAGGTCCTAACTGAGACTTGTCCACATCTGTTGATCCTTCAAGAGCATTCATGTATACGGCACCTTTGTACATCCATTCTTCGGTTTCATCACTATAAAAGTCTTCAAATGGCTCACCACATAACGCACATGAAGTTTGGTCTTCATCTGCAGGAACTGCCATGTCTATGTCATCTTTCTTTTCTGTTGTTGGCTCTGCGGGTAGAAACCCTGGTACTGCTTCAGCCCCAAGTGCCTCTGCACCACTAAGCCACATGCTAGCACTCACAAACCATTTACGAGAAGGCTTCTGCTTATGGTTCTTGGACATCCTGTTCTTCGTTACATGCCAATCCATGTGCTTACTGTGTTCATCTTGGCACTTGAAGCGTAGACCACATGTTGTGCATTGCCTCGGGAGATCCCCATATAGAGTACTGATTGCAGATTCATTACGTATTTTAAGCATGTCAGCATCAAACTCCGTCCCCAATGGTCCCTGAATAAATATCAATCAACTATCAAAAAAGAGGCCTACTCTCGAGCATAGAATGGTGATATCATTTGAATTATTACCTGAAGAGTAGGGTGATTGTTCAATGAGATCAAACCTTGAGCCATGAGAGAGCCAATCAGACCAGAGAATGCACCACCCGGTGGTTGATTAGAGGATCCTATTTGGGATAAATCCCCTGAAGAAAGCGGGTGCACGCCTTGTCCACCATGGATTGATAAAGATGGTCTAACGGTTGATCCTTCTGAGGGGTACCCATGATTTATATGAGGTACTACCAGCGATTGCATTGGCCTTGGAGCCATTGCAGATGAAGATGGCATGTAATTAACTAGCACTCGATTCTGTTGAGTCATATCATTAAGTTGACTCTGGGAGAATTGGTTCTCGGGCCTATATAAAGGCTTACCATTCAAGTGATTCGACACAGCACTACCAGGATTTGCCAAATGGTGCAAGTGATCAGAAGGTACAGGGAGATACTTGGAACCTCTAGCACTCAAATGGGGCCATATTCCATCCGGAGCAGGCTCGACATTAGAAGACCCAATTCTTGATATCATAGGTGAGGCCCGGCCAAAATGTGAGTTACCATCTTGAAAAATATCAAATGGAGGAGCCCCAAATTCACTGTGTGATGAAACTACTCCTAAAGATGAAGCCAATACTTTTAAGTTTTTTCCTGCTCTGGTACTACCGTTGTTGGATAAATGGGGGAAATTTTCTGAAAAATTCCAATTTTCTCGTAGCTGATGGTTTACACCATTCTTAGTATTAGAATCTACACGAAAATCACCTGCGTTTCCTAGACTGGTTCTTGTCCTTGCACTTCCTAATGCTGGTGCAGATGATTGCATATGTTCACCAACCCTGCTACGATCTAGGGCAGGGTTCATGTCTTCCCAATCAAACTCTTCTTCCTCAGTGCTCTGCCATCGTGCAACCATCTTATTGTGGAAGCCATTCATATTGTTAATTGGCATACTACCAGTTATGTGTTTGCTAGTGTCAACTCCGTATGCATCAATCAAAGCTCTGGGTCTTTCGTGATCATTTCCTTGACCCAGGTTATCCTTTCTTCGCCATTCTATATGTTCATCATCTCTGCCAGTAGCCCGACCCATTCCATAAATAAATGTTTGATTATGAGGATTCCCTCCATCACTAAACCTTCTTGGAAAACCCTCTGATGCAGATTCATAGGGGTCCAAATGTAAAAAGCAAAGTATAGTCAATAAAGTCGTAAAGGCCCAGACATTGAACGAAAGAGTGAAGATTGTTACCCCCAACAACAGAAGAAGAGCGGGCTACACTTCCAGCTGTACTAGACTTTGGTCCAGAAAGGGAAGACACATTCTCTAATTGATCTTCAAAAACACCAAGTGAATGTTGGTCATACACTCTTCCGCTGGAATTTATTCCTCTTAGGTTCTGCATAACAAGCAGACCGAGTTACAAAAGAAATGCATCTTAGCATAAATCACTATTTGAAGAAAACATCTACAATAACATCTCCAGAAAGACATATGATGCATAAACAGTAATCAACTCTAGTCTTGCTAAAATCAACCTAGTGAGCTGCCTATCATGAATAACTGAGAGATACGAGACCACAACAAATCCTTCTACTCCAGATAAATAACTTGAAAAAAAGTAACATCTAACATCTAGTTATAATGTCATCTATGTTCATCATAACAAAGAGAAATGCTTACAGTTTCGACGATTGGGGGCTCCAGCCTACGAACATATTTTGGATTAACATGTATTCCCCTTGTTGGTTGAGAAGGCTCAGGATCCCTTAAGGAAGATCGGTGGTCTGTTGCAGATGAAAGTCGCAATTGCATCTCGATCTTGCGTAGTACAGGTGGTGGAAAAACGCTAGACCAAGTCCCAAACAAGTGGCGCATTGAAGGATGTAAACTCGGATGAGCTTCCCTGTACGCTAGGCAGAAAACCTGAAGAAGCAGATATGATACAATAATACCAGTTGAATCAAAATATGTTACGAGCAAGTTTTCAGCCCTACACATATCAATTAAGCAAGCATCTGCTTGTAGACTGCTAACCTCCGGTAGACGAACTGAGAAATAACGAACGTAATCTCTCCCAATGTTCTTGACGACGCTGTCTAAAAGATAGAGAGAAGGCAACTTTAGCTCAACTGGTGCCTGCATATACATGAATTTGTATCATATAAACTCTGTATTGCTCAGAAGCAGTCACAGTTCACTTAATTACAATGAAACACTCTTCTCTAATTGAATAATTTGATCCACGATTATACAATAATAATTCAATGGTAAAAAGGAGTAAGATGAAACAAAAGCAGACCTCGAGGATTCGTGTGCAGATAGCATTAGCGATTCCTTCGGCATGTTCTCGTTGTTCACCAGCGATGATGGTGAGATCAGTGATAATAGGCTTGGAATTGAAAGTAAGCTCGCCCAAAACATCCTCGTAAAGCTGAACAATATCTTCCGGAGATAGAACCGCCTCTCCGCCAAGATAATCTTCACGCCGATTAAGCAGAGCCTTGAATCTGTCTAGTAACGACGGTGGTTGCGGCGGTTTCTGTAGCAACTCACCGGACATCTCTTTTCGGGCACTGCTATTGATCGAAAGAAGTGTCGGATTGAGGACTTTCTCCGATCCCATACCAATTTATCAGTAACAAGTGATGATCAGTGCCAGCATAAGGCTAGGGTTTCTTCGGCCACCATGGAAACGCGAGTCATCCACTCTCGAGGAAGAGAAAGAGATTTCTTAAATTTGTACTTCTCAATTTTGTATCGCTAATTTCTGCAAATCCCATTTTTGTCCCATTTCTTTTGTATGAACAACTTAGTACACCCAAATTAATTGTTTACTACCTTTAAAGTAACTCAATAGTACATCATCTTTTCTCTCAAACCTAAACAATTAACATGGTATTAGAGGAATTTCGGCTCAATCTCCTCTTATCTCTCTTCATCATCTTCATTTTCTTACTTCCTTCTTCATTATCTTTCTTTTAATTCAATCAGTTTCACTTTTCAGAGCTGAATCCACCAAAATATGAGCTCAGGAAAATCAAATTTTCACTGTTCATAATTTCTCTTCAACAACTACAATTGAAACTATCAATATGATCTTCGATAGTGAGATAAGGAAGGAAGATGAAGGATCGAAGTAGTTCACCTATAATTGAGAATCTACTCTCACATATACGTGACGAAAAAACACCATAATCACTTATCATCCACTTAACTCCTCTTCTCGTGGCAAATCATATGGAAGTGGATCTATAATAGATATCTTCGACAATACACACAGTCCATTCTTCCTTAACTCTTTTGATCGTCTAGGTTTAGCGATTGTTACTCATAGATTAGGTGGAATTAACTATAACAATTTGTCCATTTCTATGAGAATGAGTCTAGAATAAGTTAAGTTTTGTTGATGGAACTTTGCCTATGAAGTTGAGGATATGTTCAAGATATAGAGTAATTGCAATTATATGCTTAATACTTGAATTTTGAATGTTGTAACTCAAGAAATATACAATAGTATATTGTATTATGAGGATGCAACAAAAATGTGGACTGATCTTTCAATTAGATTCAAGATCAGCAATTTTCCAAAGAAATATCAATTGGAACAATCTTTTGCAACTCTTAAAAAGATAGTCTTGATCTATCAACATACTTGACTAAGAAGAAAACATTATGGGAACAGTTGGCTAATAATAAGATTAGTATGGTTAAGAAGTGTCATTGTGATCATGTTAAAGAACTGTTGGAAGATGCATAGACCAGTAAGATATTCTAATTTTTTATGGGATTAAATGATAACTTTTCTAACATTATAGGTTAGATTATGAACATGAAACCAAAACCTGGAATGACAAAGATTTATAATATGCTTGATCAAGAAGAGAGGCAGCACATTGTAACTCAGTCTCATCTCACTACAGTTGCTTTTTAGGTTCAAGCACAATTTTTCCCATACCAAAATCAGATCTCATTAGCTACTAGTGTCAATTATAAGGGACCAAAATTCTCACATTGTCACAAGAGAGGTCATACAGTGGATAAATGCTACAAACTCCATGGGTATCCTCCTAGTAATGCCTCAAAGTGGAAAAAGCATAATGTTGTTGGCACAACAAATGCAGTTTCATCTCTACAGATTATTCAAGACAATGATGTTACAGTTGCTGAAGGAAGTAATAATCAAACGTCTTCATAACAAATTCAAACTATGATTTCCTATTTAAGTACCAAGCTTCATTCTTCATCTGCTAATGTTGTATTAGAGAAAACTAATTCTTCAACTTCAAACTCAATACCTATAATCTCACAAGTTTCAGGTACATTTCTGGATCTATATTCAAATTGTTATCATGGAATGTTGATTTCATATATATCTACAGAATCAGTTGTGTCTCTAATAGATTGGGTAGTGGATTCTAGGGCTACTCATCATGTTACACATAACAGGGTTTTTTACAGAATATATACTTTTAGATAGCACATTTGTTGCCCTCCCTAATGGTTATACGATTAAGATAGTTGGCATTGATTATATTCAGTTAAAAGTTGATATCTCTTTACAACATGTGATGTATATTCCTTACTTAAAATTTAACTTGATTATAGTTAGTGTGTTAACTAAGACTCTGAATACACGAGTCAATTTCACTTCCATTGATTATTTTGCCCAGGAACTTACAAGGGAGTTGATGATTGGTCGAGGTAGTCAAATTGGAAATGTATATGTTTTTAAATTCGATGATTCCACATGTTTTGTTTTTTACAAGGTACTTCTTCTTCTTGTCTTAGTGTTATTGTTGATCCTAATTTTTGGGATACAAGATTATGTCATCTTTCATAATTTAAACTTGATACTATGTCAAGTCTGTTAAACATGAAAGTTACAGAATCTAATAAAACTTCATCTTCTCCTTGTCATATTTGTCATTTCTCTAAACATAAGCGTTTGAGTTTTCAATCTAGACAGAACATATGTGCTAATAACTTTGATATGATTCATATAGATACTTGGGGTCCTTTCTTTATAGGTACAAATGATGGTTTCAAATATTTTTTTAACCATAGTAGATGAGCATAGTAGAGCCACTTGGATTTATCTTTTGAAAAACAAATATGATGTTTTACATGTGGTTCCTGCCTTCATTTCAATGATACCAACTCAATATAATACATAAATCAAATATGTTAGGTCTGACAATGCACATGAATTGAAGTTTCTTGATATGTTTACTTTAAAAGAAATTGTAACATATCATTCTTGTTCTGAAAGACCATAGCATAATTCTGTAGTAAAGAGAAAACATCAGCATATATTGAATGTAGTTAGAGCTATGCTATTTCAATCAAATGTACTATTAGAATTTTGGGGTGATTGTGTGTTATCAGATGTGTTTTTGATCAATAGACTACCTACACCTGTTTTAGAAAACAAAAGTCTATTCTTAACTGATGCTAAAATCCACAATGAATTTCTAGTCAATTATCTTAATAAGGAATTCGTCGTTCTTGTTTAAATTAGAAGGAAACCACAACACAAACTCAGGTCGAAATGAACACCAAGAAGAATAATATGATTATTTATTGATTTTGATGAATATGTTTATACAAAAGATAGATCGATATGTTCTTGTTTTAAAACCACAAAAGATTATAATGCTTCACTTCTCTTTGTTCTCGCCTTTTATTCCATTGCGCTTAATTCGGGTTGTTTCAATCTTCTAGGGTCGTTGGGATCTCAATCTTAGTGCTCCCCCTTATCTCGGAACTGCCTGGACTTAGTCCTCTCTTCTTCAGCCCGTAGTCGCCTTCTGCTCAACTCGTAACCGCCTCCTGCTCAGTTCTTCTATGACGTGAGTAGCCGATCATTCCCTTTATGCGCCTAAGTAGATACATGCTAAGTGAATCCTTTTACATCTTGATACATGTTGAGCCGTTATATAAGAAGTGGCACTGGTTGGGCTAGAAACCTATTGAGGGAGTTTCGGCACCAACAAATTAGCCTTCAGGTCTCCCTACGAGCTTAGCGAGTTGGGTGACCTTCGGAAATTGGTGGAAATTTGCTTCGTACCCACTCATATATTATCAGACAATTATTACATTTTTTCCTTAAGCTGTTATTCAACTTTCATTTTTCTCTAAGGCGCATTTGAAACTTCCGGGTTGGACTGGATTATATTGCTTTCCTTTTAAGAATATAGGGCTAGATGGGCCAATTTGTTGCGATTTGATTTGAGGAAATCTCAACAGTCTCGATGATTCTCATCCCTTCATGCAGCGCATCTCGGTTCCTTCGAAATTCAAAAGCATCATCATTACGCCTACAAAAAGGTGGTTTGTACACGTCCCGAGGCAGTTACTTCCACTCATCTCTCTCTCTCCTCAAGTATCCTGAACCATCTCCCACTATGCTTTAACCGTCCATCTCTTCTCTANTCTCTTTGCATCTTAAGGTATTGTCACTTAACTATTTCTCTTTAATTTTGTTAGGGTTTGTCTTTCTTCCTTTCGATTTGCTCTCTTCTTCCTCGATTTGCTCCATAATTTCCCTAGATTCTCATCTTTTTTGGCTTTTCTCTCTCTGTATTTTTCTTCCTCTCGCTCGTCTCTTACCTCGGTGAGGACGCTCTGGGAGTAGTTCGACCTTTCGCCTGACGTTAGGTTCCTAATCTGATGTAAGCATGGATGGACCAGAACTTGAACAAGAACAAGAACAGGAGCAGCT
>OVBE01001919.1:219-33440 GCA_900406425.1 Iberis pinnata | reverse complement strand
TATATATATATATATATATATATATGGTATTTTGAGAAGTAACTTTTCTAAATTTTTGTATAAAAGTTGGATTGTGTGTTATTTATGAAATTAGTGAATCTTATCAAATTAGTACAATTAAATTAATAAAATAGTATAGGACAGATTGAGACTTTTCCCTTATAGATAATTCTTATTCAATTTAGACAATCTTTTAAACTAAAAGTTTTAAGCAACACAACTTGACGCTAGAGACGTGTGGTATTTTTGATGAATGTTAAGGGTAGAATTTCATGCTTTAGAAAGTTTGCTTAGTCTCTTAGTTTTGAACCCAAAAAAAAGGAAGGTTTGCTTTAGTCTCCTCGCTCATTTCTTATATTGCTTTCTTTCACGCATCTTTTTCTTGTAATTCGATCCATTGAATGTAGCTCACATATACTATCTCAATTAGGTTATGATTTTACGTACCAATTAGCTTTGTTTGCTGCTCGGAGTCGAACTTGCTCTTTGACGAAGTTCTGTGAAAATAATAAGCAGAAGAATAACTGTATATTATAATAATATTGAAGGCTTAAGAACAGACTATTGCGTTACAACTCAACCTTACTTTGAATTCATCTTTTTCTTCGGCAGATAGTTTATCATCAAATTCATAACATAGATAAACCGGAATCATCTCAAGAATCGGCATACAATTAAAAAGCTTGAACACACAAATGAGCAGAGCAAGGATGACACTATTCTCTTAAAACAAATGGTGAAGTCAGATTTCATCGTTAACACAAACAATTAAAACTTTGATTATAAAGAAAACGACCAATAAGGAAAAGAGAAACAACTTACGTTCTATACAAGTAAAAACAAAAAAACATTAATTTCATAGAACAAATCTCATTCCTCTAATGTATATTAAATTACATATGAAGAAGCATAAACATTTTAACAAAGAAAGAAGAAGAAGCATAGATATGAGAAATTGAGAATCTCTTAAATCGAAAAGTATTTTACAACTCGATATTAGACAATGACAAAATGAAGAATGTTATCCAAAAAACTTACTTCAAGATTTTTAAAAATCTCATTTGAACCAAAAAGTGAATCTAGTTGATCCCACTGCCAGCATAATTTAACAATATGGATAAACAACAATATGTTGGAATTTTAATGGAGAGTGGAGACAATAACTCTAATGTTGAATCCAAAGTCCTCAAAAAAATATTTATCGGTTCTCAGAAAAAAATACAACCTTCCACAACTACATCTGAAAACAAAAGACAAATGCACATGTATGCAGCAACAATAAAAAAAGAAATCAAACTCAAGCTTGAGCTTATGCGTAAATAAATGAGATATACCACACTATTGCTTTGGAAAAAACCACCAACTGAAGCTTGCCATGACATGCCATATATGGCAGAAGCAATATAATGACATTAAAAATTTTTCTCATAGAACCCACCAATAAATTACATATTTCTGGGAACTAAGAACTCATACTGAAATAGTTAACATGTATCCTACTGTTGTTTTCAAAATAGCCTAAATAACCGAGCTGCACAACAAAATCCCAAAATTGCATTTAATTTAAGTGATGAATTTTAGCCGTATACATGATTAGATGATATCACAATCCCAGACTTAAGTTAGCAAAGCATACCAGAGAGTGCTTTTCCTAGTATTCAGGATCTTCCTTCAGTTTGGTCACTCGAGGTTAGCTCTTGGAGTTGGATTTCACTAATCAATTTTCCAGTTTTCTTATTTGTTCTCCTCTTTCAATTACCTCCACGAGGAGTAGGCTTCTTCTCAATCATCATCTCCATTTACTTCATTGGCCTTATCGTTCTCCTTTGCCTGAGAAAAAGAAACGTCTTTGAGCAAATCGTGATGAATCTGTAATATATTAGATGAAATCAGCCCACAAATTTTGTTGCATGGAGATGAAAATTTTAGATGGGCGTTACACACTTTTATAAAATGTTGAGTAATTGACATGGACACAAAGCCTTTGAAGAGTCTTATTTTAGTTTTTTCTATGGTTGCGATTTATTTTCATCACAAAATATATTTTTTAAAGGCCCGTCACTTGGAAATTATTTAGTTATTGGTTTAATGTAAAAATAGATTATGGTAGAATTTTTGCTCTGTCTTTCTTTTAAAATTGATAATGTGGCATTTGCAGTTGAAGTTTTAAAAAGCTGAGTTTGCTAGCACGAGATGCTTCAATATATTCCTTTTATATAATAGAATATGTACACATAAAATTCAATTAATTTATATCTTTCCAAAAATCACAAAACATATTAAAGAAAGAAAACCATAAACGAATATAAAAATAATTAGAAACATTCATCAACATCGACACATAAAAATTCAATGTATTAGACGACATATACTCATTTTTCTCGGCGATGGAGGATCTCTATGGCAACAAGAACTTGTTGGAACATCATCATTGACTACCAATTGCAAAACAAATTTTGAAGTTTGTTTCACCATCTCTTATTTGAATTCTGCATATCTCATATTATTTGTTATGGAATAACAATTGGATTAGATGTTCTTGAGGGGATAATCTCTAGTTTCGTTGAGTCTGAGCTTTCTCTCATTGATATTTTTTTTTATGATTCTCGCAATCTCGATTTCTTTTATTTGGAAATAATACACAGATTTTGTAATTCTTTGTTGGGTCATGTTTTTGTTTAAATTTGATATAGTAACAAATTTTGTTAACATGAAAATTAGTCATTTGTATTTATGTTTTTGGTAGAGAATCCTGTTTTTGTATGTCGTTTCAAAATTTTTTATATTTTTATGTTTTTTGATTGGTAGGAATCTTGTTTTGAGTTTCTTCTTGGGTTTAAATCTTGTATGTGTATGTTGTTTATTTTTTGTGTCATCTCTTCTACTTAGATGGAAAATGTTGTGCTTCTTTATGGCAGAACTTATGTTTGTTTATGTCGTTTAAACAAACAAATTGAGTTTTATGTCATGTTATTTTAAATATTTTGTCTCATGCCTAATTTTGTATATCGTTTATAGGTTTAAATGAAATTGGACAATAATGGCAGAATAAATGATGTTAATTTGTCTGCAAGAAATTTTGGGATATCAGACAATGCAAATTTCAATCATTCAAGAGTTTTATTTGTCATTCACAAATTGCATTCACCATTCACTAAGTTTTATTCACTGTTCATAGTACTTTATTCATTGTTCACATATATCATTCACGTAAGACATAAGATATTCACACTTCATATTTTGTATGCATCGTATGTATTATGTGTTGATGTATGTTAATGTCTACAACTAATTTATGTTTGATGTATGCATAGTCACATATAACATAAATTTTATTATTTTTCAAAAATATGCACAGTCACGGAAAAGATTATATTCATAACATTCAACATGAGTTCATCAAAATGTATCAAATATATGCACCACTCATGATACGTTTTCATAGCAGTGACTCCTATTTAATGATTCTTATATTCATCAGTCCATAAAGCCATTCACAACAAATGGACCCCGATGTGTATAATCATTCAATATTTCAGAAAGAAAATGAACATGAAACATTCATTAGTGACACATATTCACCACACATATTCAAAAATTTATAACACAATATTGGTTAATATGACTCATTTTCATTCACAAAACAAACATTAGTTTAGGAAACTAGACGTCTACGAAAGTTGAGGAAACACTTCATTTATTATGGTCAACATGAAGCGTTAGGAAACTATATCTAAAATACATTGAGTCTAATATGTCATGTTCTTTTTTATGAATCATTCAATGTCGTAATCTTTAATATATAATTTCTATACAAAAAAGAAAGTAACAGAATATAATTATTTATATAATAAATTTAAAGGAAAAAGAATAAAACTATATATATATAAATAATTGATACGAGGATAATTTAAGTAGAATTTTTAACAAAATGACCTAATTAACAAATAATATTTTTAACTAACCGTATTTCGAATATTGCAAGAAACTACCTAGTTGGCAAAAATACACACACACATATATATATATATATATATATATATAATAGTAATTTTCGCATAAAATAAAATATTACACCGATTGAAATGTGGAAACCTGACAGTTTGTAAAACCAAATCGAGAGCCAAAAACGATGGAAAACACAATTTTCCATAACTAAACTCAAATAAAGACCTCCGATGGCCAATCCCCAAAGGTGGCGAAATCCTCCATATAGAGATTTTGGACGACCTTATAGAGAAAATATCGCAGGCGTCAAATTCGGAACGCCATTATTGACGAAAAAAGAACCATCAAATCTTTGAAAATGGTGAGTTAAGATGAACACAACATTTGGGAAAACCAGACATAAAGAACAACCCTCGAATATGACTAAGATGTAGAAAAAAAAAATTCCTTCTTTTTATCAATTAAGACTAATTAAAAAAGGAAATGATTTTTTCCCAAGTTTGTCTTCCTAAGAAAATGGTGAATTAATTTGTGCATTTAATTTCACTAAATGCTCAATTAATTTCCAATAGCATTTTCTTCTTTTTTCAATTTGGAACAACTAAAAAATGAAATTGTATGTTAATTTTTCTTTTCTAACTGTTGTCTTAAAAATGGTAAATTAACTCGTGAATAATATATTAATTGGTGAATGCAAAAGTAACTGGTGAGTGGTGAATTAACTCGTGAATAATATATTAATTGGTGAATGCAAAAGTAACTGGTGAGTGGTGAATTAACTCGTGAATGGTATATTAACTTGTGAATAGTATATTAACTCGTAAAATGATGAATTACCCCCATAAGTGGTGAATGAAACTCGTAAATTGTGAATCATATTCTTTATTTGTGAAGAAAATTCGTAAGTCGTGATTATACTAGTGAGTGATGAATCATCCTTCTGATTGGTGAACCAGTATTGTATGAAAGTAAAATATGAATTTCCAAATGATTGATGAAAAACACCACTAATAAATCACACTAGAGTATGCTTCCGCATATGATTTTAGTAAAAAAATCTTAAATCATACAAAAGTTAAGACAGACTAGAAAAGTCAAAGCAACCTAAAATGAAAATTTATCCATTAATTACGCATCCAGCAAGTAAATATGTTTGATGAGAATTTTCATATCCAAAAAAATCTTCAGTATTGGAAAATCTCAAGTCGTCATTTTTTTTATATGAAAAGTAAACAACATAAATCATAATCCTGAAATAAGCATAATATATCAATATCTAATATAATATTTCATTTTCAATACTTTACAAAAAGAAGTAAAAAATTTATTAATACATAATGTGATCATGGATTGGAAAGTGGAACCAAAGCACAAAGGAGAGGAAGCTTTAGAAGTGCCTATTGGTCCAATGACAAGAGCTAGAGCAAAGATGCTTGTTGGAGCCACTATGCACGATATGAAGAGCTTGGAGAAGGAGTCAATGCGATAGGATTTGGAAGAATCAAGAGAGTCATACATTGCATACAAGCCAATGAGATCCACCTTAGAGGTGATCAAGCTTTTAATCTTTTTCCTGAAATTGGTTTTGTCTCGATGGGTTTTCTAAACCAGATTTTAATGAGGCAAGTTGAACACTATTCTCATTTTCTAAGTATGGATCAAGAAGAGACGGGCCATATTATGGGCTAAGCATAAAACAAGACAACAAAGACTCAAGGCTTTCTAAAAGCCCATATGGCCAAGTCCTAGGCGCTTCTCTTCTTTTCTATTTCTTTCCTTTTCTTTAGACTCTACTTTCTATTTAAGTTGTTGGTTATCAAACCCTAAACCTTCAGTTTTTTTATAAAACTGGAGTTTACTAAAAGGTGACTCATCTATAAAATGTGTCATATATTTGTGGAACCTCTTGGTGTGTCATATTCGAGAGTTTAGGCTTAGCAAGATATTATCCTCCATCTAGTGTGTTTGTTCAAACCATTCCCACCGTGTTCAACATCATTTCATCATCCATTCATCTATTCCAATCCATAAAAGCACTCATAAATCATTATGTCCAGATCTTATTCTACAATCTAAGGTTCAAGGTGTGTTCTTTTCTAAGAGAGATTACATCAAGGGGTATTAGAGCCACCTTGAACTATAGTGATACACTAAGATTGTAATATGAAGAATTAAGAATCAATACTCAAGAGAAAGTACAAATTCTCGACTCACAATGTGTAGAGCTTACAAAGAAACCACTCTAAAACATCAATGAGCTAAATGAGAGATTAACAGAGAATTTCAGAGAAAGAAACTTGATAAAACTTTCGCATAAAACTCTTCTTCTTCTTCCTTCAGCTTATAAAGCTCCAATACTTTGTTTTTCATTCTGTTTAATCTGTTACTCTGTTTTAACAGATTAACAAACTTCTCAATTCGCACCAATGAGACTTGTACACGTAGCTATAGCTTCGACATGTTATTACTATATCAAATCTTCCCTGCCCAAAGAACCTTGTCCTCAAGGTTCTATAAAATTGGGATATTTGGTCATCAAATCATCATACCATTCCCAAGTAGAATCAACATCATCTTGAGCTAACCACTTAACCAATACTTGAGTAGAAGATTTTCCTTGTCTGCGTATCGTACGCCTCTGCAAAATGAGTTCCGGCTGCTTCAGCACCACTTCTGGATTGATAGATGGCAAGGTGGAAGATGTTAACACTTGACCAACCGCTTCCTTGAGCTGAGACACATGAAAAACAGGATGGATATGTGAATGATCAGGCAGTTGCAGACGATAAGCCACCTTCCCACATTTGTCAACTATCTTGTAAGGTCCATAAAATTTTGGGGCAAGCTTCTGATTTGAACGCATAACCACATATCCTTGACGGTAAGGCTGTAATTTCACATATACCAAAGTACCAAAAGCAAATTCCCTTTCTGTTCTATGCTTGTCAGCCATTTGCTTCATTCTGTGTTGAGCTCTAAGCAAGTAAAATTTCAAAATCAAGATCATATTTTCTCTGTCTTGCAAACTCCGAGCTACTGCTTATACTTTAGATTCACCACGAAAATATGGTAAGTGTTGAGGAGGAAGCTGACCATAGACAATCTCATAGGGAGTCATTTGAGTTGCTGTATGAAATGTTGTATTATACCAAAATTCTGCCAATGGTAACCACTTACTCCATAAGTGTGGCTTGTCAGAACACATACAACGTAGGTAAGACTCCAAACATCTGTTAACAACCTCAGTTTGGCCATCACTTTGAGGATGATAGGCACTAGAGTAATGGAGAGAAGTACCCTGCACAGCAAAAAGTTCTTTCCAAAAGTCACTAAAGAAAACTGCATCTCTGTCACTAACAATTGTCTTTGGGAAGCCATGTAATCTAAACACATAATCCAAATAGGCCTGAGCAACATTGATTGCAGAATAAGGATGAGAAAAAGCTATAAAATGGGCTGCTTTGCTCAACCTATCTATTACCACCAAGATAACAGATTTCCCATATGAAAGTGGTAAGCCCTCAATAAAATCCATGGACAGATCAGTTCATACACAGTCTGGAATCTCTAATGGTTGTAATAGACCAGGGGAAGCAGATGTATCATACTTGCATCTCTAAAAAATTTTACAATTTTGTATGTACTGTTGTATATCCTTACTCATCCCTTTCCAGTAGAATAGACCTTTAACCCTCTGCAAAGTTGCATCTCTACCTGAGTGACCTCCCACACCAGAACATTGTAGCCATTTCAGAATATCATTCTTCAAATCCACATCTGCAGGCACTACAATCTTGGTCTTTCTTCTTAACACATTATGTATAAAACTGAAATTCTTCTGACAATTTGGATTGATCTGAAGAGATTCAACCAATTGCTTAATGCTCAAATCAGTGTTATAACCAGCTTGTATTCTACTCATCAAATCACAATCCAACACAGATATTGCATATGCAAAAATTTCAGATCCATCAACTCTTGAAAGTGCATCAGCCACAAGATTCTCTTTGCCTTGCTTATATTGGATTTCATAGTCAAACTCTAATAATTTTGGTAACCATTGCTGTTGAATTGGAGTGTTAAGTCTCTGTTCCAGTAAGTATTTCGAGCTTCTTTGATCTGTTTTAATGATAAAATGCCCCATTAACAAGTAATGCCTCCACTTTTGAACTGCAAATACTACTGCCAAAAGTTCCTTCTCATATATGGATAAGTGCAATTTCCTTCCCTTTAAATGTCTGCTGATATATGCTAAAGGATGGCCATCTTGCATCAAAACTACTCCAATCCCTTGACCACAAGCATCAGTTTCCACCACAAATTGCTTGTCAAACAATGGCAGAGCCAATACAGGTGCAGAACAAAGAGCTGATTTCAATTGATTGAAACTATCTGTTGCTGATTCATCCCAATCAAAGGAATCCTTCTTGGTCAAATTTGTCAATGGTCTAGCAATAGAACCATAATTTTTGACAAACCTTCTGTAATACCCAGTTAGGCCAAGAAAACCCCTCAATTGCTTGACATTCTTAGGAATAGGCCATTCTGATACTGCTTTCAGTTTAGCTGGATCAGTAGAAACTCCAGTAGCAGTGATAAAGTGTCCCAAATACTCTACCTTATCTACTCCAAATGCACATTTACTCATCTTGGAAAATAGGTTGTGCTTCCTCATCAACATAAACACAGATTGTAAATGATGCAGGCGAGTTTCCATAGAAGAACTGTAAATGAGAATGTCATCAAAGAATATTAGTACACACTTCCTCAATAAAGGTTTGAAAACATCATTCATCAGTCCCTAAAAAGTTGTTGGTGCGTTAGTGAGACCAAAAGGCATCACAAGATACTCATAATGCCCATTATGTGTTTTGAAAGCTGTTTTATCATTGTCTTGAGGCTCCATACGCACTTGGTGATAACCTGCTCTTAGATCAATCTTTGAGTAAATACAAGAGCCACCCAATTCATCCATTAAGTCTTCAATTAAAGGAATAGGAAACATATCCTTGACAGTAATTTTGTTCAACCCCCTATAATCCACACAAAGTCTCCAAGTACCATCTTTTTTCTTGACCAAAACAATAGGTGAAGCATAAGCACTAGAACTTGGTTGAATTGTACCATTATCTAACATCTCTTGAACCATTTTTTCAATCTCATTCTTCTGATATATGGCATATCTGTATGGCCTTTGATTTATTGGGTTTGAACCTTCTATCAACTTGATTTTATGGTTGTGATTTGGTCTAAAAGGTGGTAACACTGTAGGTACTTCAAATATGTCTGCATAATCTTCCAACAAACTTGATATACCAGGAAAAATCGCACTACAGAATGTTCTGCCAGTTGATCATCTCCTTTAGGAACTGTATCCAAAACACTCAGTTGTATTGAGCATAACATAGCCATTTGACTTGATGTATCTTGCTTTTTAGAGTACTTGATTGTTTTAATCTCTTTAACTGAACCTTGTTTCAATCCATGAAGAACTATTTTAACATTGTTCAACTTGAATTGCATTTCCAATGTTTTGAAATCCCAAGTAATTGGTCCCAAAGTTTGCAACCATTCTACACCAAGCACCATATCACACCCTCCCAATGGAATTACCATACAATTAGCTGTGAATGTATGATTTTGGAAGTTCCATTGAAACTGGTTAAGACGCCCTTTAACAGGTATTGTGTTGCCATCAGCCACTGCAACCTTTATTGAACCAGCTGGTTCTATTAGACATCCCAACTTGTTCACCAGAATAGGATCAATGAAATTATGAGTTGATCCAGAATCTATCAATATGAACATCACCTTTTTACCATGAATTCCCCTCACTTTCATAGTCCAATAATCAGTAACACCAGTAACAGCATGGACAGAAATGTGTGCAATTTCACTTTGTTCATCAACCTCAGAGTCCTTATGTTCATCTTTTGTATCAGTATCACCATCTGCTTCAATCATATACAACTATTTCTTATGAGTTTGATAATGTTCTGGTGTATACTTTTCATCACATTGGAAACATAATCCTTTTGCTCTTCTCTCATTGATCTCTTCTTTAGTCAATGTCTTTCTTGGCTGAATACCAAATTTATGATCTTGGTTTAACAATTCCTTTTGAATAAAAGATGATTTGTGATTAGGAGTATACTTGGATGAATTATTGTCTGTGAACTGTTTCTGACTTTGCCAAGTTGAAGTTGAATTGCGTTTGGGATGTGCCTTTTCATACAATCTTCCAAGAACTAAACATTGTCTTATTGATTTTGGTTGAAACATTCGGAAATGCATCTGTGTATCCATGCGTAAACCAGCTAGATAAGCACTGACCAAGTATTCGTCAGGGAGATTAATACGAGGTCTAATCACTTCAAACTTGCTATGATACTCTGAAATTCCATTAGTTTCTTGAAGCTGTTTTAATTCTACCATCGGATCACCTAGTACTTCTTCAAATCTTTCATTTAACCACAGTTTATAAGTATGCCAATCTTTAGTAGCATATTGTCTTGAATAAAATTGAATTAGAGCTTGATGCCAAGCCGCATCATCATCATCAAAGTGTATTGAAGCAAGATTGATTTTCATATTATCAGGTGTATGATCAATCAAGAAAAACTGTTCAACATTAAAGAGCCATTCCCTAATCTTATCACCATTGAACCTAGGGAAGTCTAATCTTGCTAATCGCGTAATAGCAGAATAGTTTGAGTAGTTACCATATCGATTATTTTGAGATTGATCCTGTTGATGTATTTGAAAACCAGGTGGATTGTCAAGTATTGGTCCCGATTTTGAAGAACCTCCATTGTTATCACTGAAAATCTTGAATGCTTTCAATTTTTTAATTCATTTCTTCCATCGCATTGATCAACATTCGCGATAATCTTGTTTCCAGTTCGGCATCTTCTCTACTATCCTTCTTTGATGCTTGCGATCTCGTCTCTGTAGCTTCTACAAGGATTCCGAAAATGTGTGAGAATCGAATTGAGTCTGATACCTTTGATACACTAAGATTGTAATATGAAGAATTAAGAATCAATACTCAAGAGAAAGTACAAATTCTTGACTCACAATGTGTAGAGCTTACAAAGAAACCACTCTAAAACATCAATGAGCTAAATGAGAGATTAACAGAGAATTTCAGAGAAAGAGACTTGATAAAACTTTCGCATAAAATTCTTCTTCTTCTTCCTTCAGCTTATAAAGCTCCAATACTCTGTTTTTCATTCTGTTTAATCTGTTACTCTGTTTTAACCGATTAACAAACTTCTCAATTCGCACCAATGAGACTTGTACACGTGGCTATAGCTTCGACATGTTATTACTATATCATATAGATCTAAAACAACATGGAATTTTGTAAACCTAAATTACGAATACGTTGTTTTAGTCATTACATATAGCTTTCTTGTTGATTTGCTTCGGTTGTGTTTTCTTTACTTTTCCATAAAACTAAATATTTTTTTGTCTTTGTTTCTGTTTGTCACGTTCTCATAAACAAAAAAACCAAATTATAATCTTGCATATTTATTTACTTGTTCTTTTTTTTTTTTGCTTATTTTGTTTTGCTTTAAGATCATTTGGTGTTAATTATTAGGATTCGACCAATTCTGTTTAGATCTAGCCGAGTTGTGTGTGTATTGAAACTAAATTAATTATGTTCTTGGTGAGTTTTTCTAATTATATTGCGCATGAGAAAAGAAGGAGAGGAGGAGGAAGACGAATAAAAAGGAAAATCAAATATTGCTTCAACCGTAGAAGACAAGTCTCAAAGACTTTGGGAAAAATATTTCCATTTCCGAGCCAACCAAGCCAATATTTCAGTTTTCTTTTATTTGACCGTATATTACTTTCCTTTCCCTTATTTTGGCCAATCACTTAACACGTTTAATTATTCTGTTCCTTATAACACGTTTAATTATTCTGTTACTTACTAGTTCTCGTTCCTAAAGCATTCTAATTGTCATTGCAATACAATAGATTATCAATCCTAATAGATGTTTCATTAACCAATCTAGATGTAATCAAATTCAGTTAATTTAAGTCTAGTGATTAAAAGGTTTAAACTAACAGTCCTAACTAAACATAGGAAACATAAAAATCAAACTGAACACTGAAACTAACATTCATTAATCAAACTTAACCAGATAAGCAGTGATCAAGACTAGTAAAGTAGATAAGTAAATGAACAACATGAAACTTGAAATCAATAAGATAAAGCAAATACCTAAGGATGGGTAAATGATTACTGATCATTATTAACCTACCTAATATTTAACATACCTAAATCATGAGCAATCCTTAGAAAATAGACTCACAAGCGACCAAATTAAGAACTTTGAAAAAAATCTCAAACTAAGCTATAAATAGACCTGATTCTCGTTAACGGAACACAACGTAGCAGACATGAAGAAATATTCTATAAAAGCCAATAAGCACCCTAAACAACCAATCCCTTGGGATAGGAATGCAAAATTTCTGAAATTCGTTGTTTCAGACATTTCATCAAACATCTTGTGGGTGTGGAAATGTCTGGGCACATATTTTAATTGATCAGTAAAAATTAGCATTAAGAACACTAAAGCAGAAAGGATCTAGGTATAAAAAATCTTTAAAAACTTAGAAGATCAAGGATTCACTACAAATCTAACCCATGCTTAGGAACATAACAACAACTCAGAATCCATGAAGAACACAAACCCATAAAACGCAATACACATGATATTCTTAAAGATCAGGCATAATTAGTAAGAACAACAAGTATTAATCGCATAAAAAATAGATTAGATCAATGATAAAACTATCAAGAAGACTCAAGAACATAAACCCCAAAAATGATGCCCAAACCCATAAATCAACATGCATCAGATATTGATGAAGTTAAAACTACGTTTAACAAAGATAAGCAAGAAATAAAAGCAGAAACTAAATAGATTGGAAGATATTAGACAAAACATTCAAGAACATTCAACCTCGAAAAGAGAGATCGGAAAATCAAGGATAACACTATAAAGAAAAGCATAAAAAGTTAAAATTCGGGATCAAGTATGTATAGTAGTTTGGGAAAATCCTAAATCACTAAAAGACAAAACATATAGCTTCAGATGCACAACTCGGGTTGATTTGGGCGAGTGGAGTGGTCACTGCAACTTGACTCGGTCTATGACCGAGTTGGTTGGTTGAGTGGAGACTTAGATTGAGGAGTGAAATGATCAAACTCGGACTATTATCAAGTAGAGTGGCCGAGCTAGTTGGTATGGGCTCAAGTGGTCTGGTTAAGTTTACTGACTCTGGTAGTTTGGTCGAGTCAAAAGGTCGGTCAGGCTCAAGCTTGCACCAAAGTTTTCTTACTCTGGCAGTTTGGTCGAGTCAGTTGGTCCAGTCAGTCATTTCTTGTTCATTTTTTCCTAAAGCTCCAACAACTTCCTATGTACCTAAATAAAATCCAAAATAAAATATATATAGAATGCACATGCAAAACTATTCTAAACATGCAAAATGACTAAGAATGACTATAAATACTATGAATGCTGATAAAAAAAATGTGAAATGATGATAACTAAAATAGGTAAATTGTAGAGATAAACTCCCCCAAACTTAGTCTTTGCTTGCCCTCAAACAAGTAATTCATAAGCTGGAGAAGAGGTTTGAAGATGGGGACTCTGAACCTAAACATGCTGATAAACAAGATAAAATTAATGCCCAAGTTAATAATTCTATAATGCAAGGTAACCTCATTCTACTTTTAAAAAAATTTAGCCATACTCATCAAACCATAATTCACATCAGTTCCAACCTACACATGCATTCAAATCCACATATCCTTTTAACATTCATAAGCATAAACTATGGATCAAGGTATGGACATTCAATGAACTCATTTAGCTAAAGGAAATGTTATGAGACAAACATCGTCCCTTCATATAATGGTTAACATTTTCATAACATAGATCACTCAAAAAGAGAATGAGCTTTAGCTGAATGTTAAAGGTAAGAACCAATTGATGCATAAAAACATAGAAGCTAAAAACTTTCCTATTTTTAAACCAAGTAGGAGATCCTATTTCTATCCTTTATAGTTCAAAGCAATATTCATGGTTCTCATTTCCTTTTGCTTCTTTTCATGTTCTTATCCTAGGATAGGTTTATTTTACTATTGACTTCTAGTGGATTGGCTTCTTTCTAATTTTAGCAACTATGGTTTTCATTTCTTTTTATCCAATCATGCATTCTAAGCTTTTTACTCTTTCTCTTTTCTTTTCTGTTTTGCACAAAATCATTCTTTTTCTCATTACACTTCTAAAATCCTTTACTAGATCATAATATTCCATTTTCTTTTTCTTTCATCTTTCAAGTATTCTTAACCATTTTCTTTTTTCTTTACCCTTTCTCAATCTGTTCTTTTATTTTTCAATCAACCCAACACCTAAAAATGAATCCCACCTAGTCCTATCTAGTCCAAAAATCGTGAGCTGGAACTATTGAAATTCCATTCTTGTTAGCTCAAACATAACACTTTCTACCAAGATCACTCTAGAAAAGACCTTATACTCAGTAATAGATACATAACTTGAAATAAAGCTAAGTTAAAGGTGAAAAATATATTTAGATTAACTAGAGTGGTAAAATGGTAAAAGAAAAACCATATATATATAGTATCCATGAGTTCAAATCAAATGCACATACATGATAATTAATAGTCAAAATTCAGGTTCAAATAGATAGGGATAAGCATCATATGACATCATTTACATTCCAAGCATGGTTTAACCTTACTTCAAACTTAATTACAATGCATTAGACAACTATGAACATGGGCATTGAGATTATTTAATAAATTAGCACATATACAAGGTTGCAATCATCCTAGTCCCCTATGCAAATGCAATCAATCTATATGAAACAAGACTAGACTCAGTCCTAATGTGCTAATGCAACTACACGAACACTATATTTTTAGATAATTTTCGATAAATTTTCAAATTTTTATGGTTTTCTATTACTTAGATGCATGCAGACTCAAATATGCAAAATTTGAAATAAGAAAATGAATAAACATCATCAAAAACTTCCTATACCCTATCCCAAACTTAAATTACACAGTCCCTTGTATAATAAAAAATTTAAAAGAGAGTTTAAGATCAAAACGGAAAAAATAAAAGGTAAATGCAACGGCATATACAATATGCAAATTAGAGTGGTACCTCATAGCTGCTAAATGAAGAAGGAAGTAGTGGGCTAAGGAAACCTGTATGTTGTTTGCCCATTCTTTCTCTTGCTTGCAATCTATACAATGCTCAACCTATTGTCTCACCTATCAAAACAAATCAAAACTGTGAAATTCATTAAAAAGATAATGATACACTCAAGTTTTAACCCAAATATATTCACTGCAAGTGCACAACAAACGCAGTAGTATTGAGGGATCAGATCCACAGAGACCAAGAATGTATGACTCTCAGTTAAAAATCGAATTAAGATAAGAACAAATTTAAATAATAGTTATGATTTGAAAATAGAAATAATGATAAATTAAAAATGGTTGTAAGCAAATAACAAAAAACACTAGGCAATAGGGAATTCCACATGTACTAAGGTTAAAATTTAAGGTTAACATGCAAGACTCTTTTTTAAATAGTTCCCAACTCAAATGACAACAATGGACTAATCTTCTTCCGAAGTATTAGATCCCTATGTTTAAATCACTTAAGACAAACTCATGCCATATTAAACATGCATTTCAATTCAAATTTGATATGTTCATAAGCCCCTAAGACAGTACTCCCGCAAGTAAAGGCACTTATTCATCTAGACTAGATCAGAGTTCTAATTCAAATCCCTTTCAGTTTATAATTCTAATTTCAATGAACTAGTTAGCTACTCTAATTCATGCAATAGGAAAAAATCTAGACTGAGAACCTAACAATTTCAATCCATTATTTCAAACCCTTAACAATTAAACTGGTTTCCCTAGGAAACCCTAAAACCTAACAAGTAAACAACTCAGACATGATAACAAAGACATAAATCATAGAAAGAGTAAACATTGCAGAATTCAAAAACTAAATTGTATATAAATAAAATACAGAGTTTAGAAATCTTCTCCAAAAACACAAGGATGGGATTCGTCTCTTTGTAAAGCTGTATAAAAACTAATAATCGATTCTCCTAAAAATAATAATTCAAAAGGCGTGTATAGTCTCAAAATAAAATGAAAATAAAAACCAATAAGAAAACTAATAATAAGTCTTGATGACGAATGCGTCTTTTTGCTTGAATTCACTCTTGTTCGTGTAAAGAGATCGATCAATCCAATGAAGGATCGATCGATCTGTGCTTCTAAGGGGGTTGAACGATCTGAATTTCCATAAGTTCTCCAGGAGCTTGGATTGATCGATCTCTTCATATTTGGAAGTCTGGATCGATCCTGCTTCAGCCTAGATCGATCCTTCCGTCTTTATTTAGTCCATTTTCACATGAATTCTTCTGAAAATTATCCTTTTCGCTTCAGAACATCCCAAACACCTAGAATCCTGAAAACATGCTAACATCACAAGGAAAACACTCGAATAATACCAAATAGCAGGTATAAACATCCACTATAAAGCATTAAAATCGAGTGATATCAACTCCCCCAGACTTCGATCTTTGCTTGTCCTCAAGTAAAACAAAACTGAATCTAGAGAAGAGGTTTGAAAACTGGACCACACAGGAACTCTCAGAATCTCAGCAACCCCAAGTTCAGACATCAAAAACCAAAAGCCACTAATCCTAGACAACAACTACAAATAAACTGTTTACCACCACCTAACTTAACAACATGCTTCCTACTCTAAACCCAAATCAATCAAAGTATCAAGTCATATCAACCAGCTCATTAGATTCATTTAAGTTCAAATAGGTGCGTTCTTACCTATGGGGTATCGATCAACGCTCTAGAGTATCCGTCATTCAGAATCCCTATACCAATTCGAGCATCGAGCCACTTCGGACCCCGTCATTTCCTTCTCATTCCTCACTTCTTTATTCTTTTTTTAGATGACGGTTTTTCTATGGGATTGACTATGGATGTCTAGATCACTCTTTCAATCCTTTTTCTGTACCATTTTTGAAGGAAAGGATAAGGGGATCAGAATCTTACTGAAAGAACTGTTGGTTTTACAGAGGGTTGAAGACAAAAATACCTAGCTCAAAGTATTCCAACACCATTAAAAAAGAATTTAAAGTCAATTTAATTCATAACCAAGTAGAGCTAGCATCAAATCATCAACAATCCAAAAGACTAAAACTTTCAAAAGCATATCAATTAATCAATGAGGTTCCAATCCTAAATGCAACAGTTAATCTAAGTCAGTAATCAAGTAGAGAATGAATACCAAACTCACACCAGGTTAGTAGTCATCATGGATTCTGGTCATTGTTCCTTTGACTCGACTAGACTCATCTAAACAAAAACGAATTGTTTTGAAAATTTCATCAAAATAGACAAAACATCAAAATACTGTTAGTATCATCATATACCCTCCCCCAGACTTATTTCACACCGTCCCGGTGTGAACATAAATCCAGAAGAAGGATCAATGACCTGAATAGAAAATAAGTAGGAAAAACATAAAAAAATGAAATAAAAGTACATAAGTCCAAAGTGAAAAAGAAAAAGATACCGATAATGTGAAATCCAATTAGTCTGAGGTCTGTCCCGAACTGCCTTCGTCTCTCTCTCTCTCTCTCTCCTAGCAGAAGGCCCCTCCTTATCATTGCTGCGATCCCGAGGTGCTCTAAAACAGGCTGGGCGCTACGGCGCTCAACATCCTCTTAACCATGTTGTGCATCTTCTCTGTAGCATCCGCATTCCATCTAATCGTCTCACAATCGGCGAATTCAGGACGTCGAGGTGACAGGTCAAATTTGCTGAAGTCGTCAGGTAGGAGAGGCAAACCGTCATTGGGAGTAGGGTCTCTCTGGCGTCTCTGCCTCTGAGCGGGTCTCTCACATCGAGCCTGACCTCTAGGAAGCTGCAAAGCATCAAGTACAGGTGCAGGCGCGCCATGTAAGAGCTCAAGTCCCGGGAGAAAATGAATGTTGGTCAGAGAAGTGAGGACAGTGATCTCCTCCTTGGGCAGGTAGACCTTCCACACCTGTCCGCCTTTGTTCCTAAACCTGTAGATCGTTGGGTTCATGAACCACTTCGTAGAAAAGAGATAAGGCCAATTAACCCGGTTTGTTTCTTTTTCCTGAGGAAACATCTTCAGTGGAATCCCATCACCTCAACCGAGTCGGGCGTCTCAACGCATCCATCTTCCGACTAGCTAAAATTTTGGCAATCACCCATCCCAAATTAGCATCATGATTAGCTCTGTCCTGGTCAATCTCATAGTACACCATAGTTAAATGGCATAGTTCATAGTGGTGGAGCTCAAGCTCCTGAGAACTAACCGCTGCCGACTTTGACTTATCGGAGAAAGTGCATCCCAAAATCTTCAAGGCTATGCAGATCGCAGGGTTGATAATGCCAGTGATCTTCACAGCCTGAGACTCATATCCTCCATGCTTTATCACGTACCATAAATCGCTATAGGAGTAGAACTTTGGAAACTCTAGAAGATGCCCCTCCGATCGGAACCCGAAGATGGGTCCGAACTCATCCATCAATATCCTGTAAAGACAACCAAGGCAAAAGAATTGTACCTTAGTCTCTATGATAAAAGGGTTCTATGGATATGAACCGGGACTGTAGATGCAGAATAAGGCTAAGAACTACCTCGCTAGATCGTGATACAGAGGGTAAACTTGGAACGGAAAGGTCTCGAGACCCATCTGAGAGAAAAGACCACTAACGTCCTCATCCACTCCTAGTGCAATCAAAGATGCAAAGACCACTAACGTCCTCATCCATCCGACTTTGCAAAAGACCTTTCTAGAACATGGAATCAAATTGATCCCACTTGTCAGTGAATTTCCTCTCCTTCCGACCCTTGGTTATCTTGAGTTGGGAAACTACCAAATCAAGCCGGCAATTGTTGAGCCGCGTCTTCGGATCTATGACCGGTTCTTCTTCTTCGTCTTCCTCGTCGTTTGTGCTGCTACTAGCTACCGATTTCCCTTTCTCATTCACGGTAGCTCGCTTCTTGGTTGTTGGAGATGCTGCAGAAGTTGAACGGTCGGTTTGTGGTTGTTGTTGCTTCGAGCTTCACGAGTGGGTTCTTTTGTCTTTTATCTATTGGTGGATCCTCCTCAAAACCAGCATATCTCATGGGATCTTCGTCTGCTAGATCCATTATGCAAAGAAAAAATTCAAGACAGTGTTAGCAATTAAATTATGTCGAGACAAACGAGTGAATGGTTATGCAATGATCGAGCAATATTAACTTTAGAGTCAACAAGAATCAATTGCAAAAGAAACCATTTGAGACACAATGATCGAGCAACACTAACTTAAACCATTAGAAAGAATCACATGTGTAATCTATGTAAGTCAAGACACCATTCCATTCAATCAATCCAAATCACCAAATTATGAAGCATTTAGCAATGATCAAACAATACTAATTCAAATTAGCAAGAATCAAGATACTTCAAAGAACAAAGACACAAGCAAATTCCAAAAATCTAAAAGCAATTCCAATGTAGTTTTCAATTAATCATGAAGGATGGTGGACAACGATTTGAGTAATACCAATATCAAATTATCAAGAATCAAATGAACAACCATTCAAAGAATCAAAACTAAAACTACGTACACATAGAAATTGCAAATAAAACTCATGAAATTCCAAACCAACACAGCTAAAAATCTAAACTCATGCTAAACCATTCTCCTATCTCATTTAAGCACAACAAATCCATGAAGCAATCCTACAAACCCAAAATCCCTACCAAAATTTCAAACCCAAAATCAAAAATTCCTCAATCTCAACATAACTCTTTCGAAATCCATATGCATTTCTCAATTAACCACAAAAGAGAGTATATAAGCACATAAATCACCGATTCCATCATTGCAATTTAACAAAATTCAAAAATCCCTAATAAACCCTAATTTTCGAATCAAAAGGAGGGATTTAGGGTTCCATATTTAATCAAAATGAAAGTGAGAGAATCAGATTGGGCTTTGAAAATTGAGTGGAATTGAGTCCAAAATTTCACAAATCGATTGAGAATTGGAGGAGATAGAGAAGTGGATATTTTGAAAAGCTTTGGAGAAGTTTTGGAGAAAAACAGTGAAAAAGAAGCTTTGGATCGATTTAGATGTGAGAGGGAAGAAGAAATCGATTCAAATCACGTAAAAACCGGTTTGATTTCAAAACCTGGTTCAATTCAAGTGAATTTTCGACCTATCTAGATGAGGGATTGATCGATTTATGAAGGGATCGATCGATCTCTGAAGGGATCGATTGATCCCTTTTTACTTAAATCCCTGGAACGTTTGGATCGATCAATCCATAGAAGGATCGATCGATCCATTTCTTATACTGATTCTGGACTTCGATGGATGGATCGATCTATAGACGGATCGATCGATCCTTTTGCACTATTGATTCTTCATTGAATGGATCGATCTATCTGTCATTCTGTGTGAATGACATCTTTTAAGGATCGATCGATCTATAGACGGATCGATCGATCTGAATATTCGACCAAGTTTCATTTCCAGAAGTTTCCGAAACACTTTGAGCTCAAAACTAAAAATTAAAAATTAGTAATCTAAAATCTAAACTAACTAAAAAAATAAGATTTAATAAACTTAAAACCGCACCATATGTTCTTACCTCTTTGATGACAAACGGTCCAGACCACCTAGATTTCAATTTTCCAGGGAATAGTTGCAATCTAGAGTTATAGAGCAATACCTGATCACTCTGTCGAAAGTCTTTTGGAATGATTTTCTTGTCATGTGCAGCTTCGGTCCTTTCCTTGTAGATCTTGGAGTTTTTATATGCTATGTGGCAATCTATTCAATCTCATGGAGTTGAATGAGACGCCTTTCTACTGCGTTCTTGTTGTCGAAGTTCAGCAACTTGACAGCCCATGCAACTTTGTGCTCGAGTTCTACAGGCAAGTGACAATCTTTACCATAGATAAGGTTAAAAGGAGTAGTACCTAGAGGGGTCTTGAATGATGTTCTGTAAGTCCATAGAGCATCATCTAGCTACAAAGACCAATCTTTCCTAGAACCATTTACCGTTTTCTGCAGGATAGCTTTGATTTACTGATTAGAAACCTCTACTTGTCCACTAGTTTGAGGGTGATAAGGTGTTACGACTTTATGCTACCCCCATGCTTCTTGAGCAAACCATCAAAGACTTTGTTTATGAGTTGAGTGCCTCCATCGCTGATGACTACTCTAGGAATACCAACTTGGGGAAAATCACAGACTTAAACATCTTTAGCACAACTTTTTCATCATTAGTGGGGCTAGCAATCGCTTCAACCCACTTAGACACATAATCAACATCTACTAGAATATAAAGGTTGTTATGAGAAACAAGGAAATGACCCATAAAATCAACTCCCCACTTTGAGATGTTCCCGTTTCTCTGGAAAGAATCTCAGCGAGAGATGAAGTTATGAGCATCTTTGAACATAGTGGGCCACCAGATGCCTGCTTAGAGTACCTTAGAAACCGTCTTAAATGTAGCAAAGTGACCAGCATAATCTGAACCAGGAAAATGGTACAAAACATTCTGAATCTCCTCCTCAGGCAGACATCTTCGGAGCATACCACCTTTACAAATCTTGTAAAGATATGGTTCTTTCGGTAACCTAAAAAATCTTGTTGTTCAACGTCAGCAGCTAAATAGTAAGAAAAATCTCGAAACCAAGGAGAAATAAAATCAGTCTTCTGGGGTCTAGGGATAGAAATGTTCTCATCCTCTATGGTGCTGATATCACAAATGCGTTCCTCTGTAAAAGAGTCGTCGATGGGAACATCCTCTTGAAATGTGAGTCAAGATAGGTGATCTGCAACTCCGTTCTCAATGCCTCGCTTGTCTTTTATCTCTAAATCAAATTCCTGTAGAAGAAAAATCCAACGCAGTAATCTAGGTTTAGCATCCTTTTTAGAAAGAAGATACCTCAATGACGCGTGATCGGTGTGAACTACTACTTAGGATCCCACTAAATAGGATTTGAACTTCTCAAAAGCAAAGATAATCGATAGGAGATCTTTCTCAGTTGTTGCATAATTTCGTTGAGCTAAATCAAGAGTTTGAGAGGCATAATAAATGACATGGAGCTTCTTATCTTTCCGTTTTCCAAGAATAGCTCCCACAGCGAAATTGCTTGCATCACAAATCACTTCAAAAGGTAATTCCAAATCTGGTAGTTGGACAATTGGAGCACTTACCAAAAGGTAAACATTTCAGCCTCAACAGCTCGCTGGTGAGCTGATGACCTCACAAACAAGTTCAGCTCACCAATTGGTGAGCTGAATGACTTATCTTCGGTAAAAATTATCATAACTATTGATTGCGGGAACGAATTGACTTGAAACCACTTTCATATGATAGCTAACTCAAGTTGCTATCTTGTGTAAAAATATCAGCCTCATTAGCTCGCTGGCGAGCTGATGACCTCACAAACAAGTTCAGCTCGACAGTTGGCGAACTGATTGACCTGTCTTCGGTAAAATTGTCATAACTCTTGATTACAACAACGAATTGACTTGAAACCACTTCCATATGAAAGTTACATATCCAGCTCGCCAATTGGTGAGCTGATTGTCTCATATTCAGCTCACCAGTAGCAACTTGATTTCATCTTGAGCCTCTTGTCTCTTGTTTCGTATCATTATGAGGTACCGTCAGAACTCTGCGACTAAAATTGTAAAACTTATTCTCTACGTATAAATGTCAAGGTTATCGTGTAAACATAAAACATCATGGTCATATGATTATCCCTTGTAGTTTGCGGAAGGTAAAATCTCCTAAATTTCCTAACGGCCCGATGAGGAATAAAACGCGATAAACGGCCCGCTTATGATTCCGAGTGAGAATTCGGCCCAAGTACGATGGTGGTTAGAGCTTTTTCCGTAAGCCATAGAGAAATGGAAGGAATGCAGAAAAGGAATGTTTCCGGAGAAGAAAAGGAAGATTTCTGCAGAACAATGAGAGACCGCAAAAGAATGCGTACCAACCCTGGAGCCTATATAAGAGAGACGAGGATGAAGAGATTGAGGGATCCAAATTTCTGCACCAAAAGACTTAGAGTTTTAGGATTATTTTTCCGAGTTTATTAGCGAACTGTGACTCAACTAGGATAACTAGTCTTAGGTTTTTGTACTGCGGAAGGGCCCAACAGCTCACATAGCCGAGGCTTATCATTTGTTATGAAACGCTCATACGATTCAGAACAAGAAACCCCTTTTCTCTCTTTTATATTTTTTATTTCCTACTTCTGTTATTATTCATTATGTTCTGATCTTAAATCGTTTGACTCACAGAAATCCGGGATCGCTGGAAAGTTAGAGTTCTCTTTGATTTTTCGTAACTAACAAAAATCGATAGTGCGAATTTTGGTTCCCACAATACGTAACATTTGGCCTTCAATTATGGGTTTCTTTATTTTATCTTTGATGTTAAAAATCATCTTGAGATCCTTTCCCATATTCAGTATGATGTTGCCTTATTAACATTGATTATTACCCCAATTGTTGCTAAAATTTGCTTTCATAATATCAAAGGATCTTTTGGTTCTTTATCCATATCCAATACCATAAAATATGTGGGTATCTCTGCATTCCCAATTATTATTGGCAAGTTTTCTAAAATTACAAGAGGTTTTCTAATGGACCTATCTACTAACACCAGAGATATATTGGGGGCTATATATTCATTGAATCCCAAATTCTTTGCTACCTAGAGAGACATCAAGTTGATGGATGCTTTGAAGTTATATAGATTTTTTTTGAAAACTAAGGGGTCTAATGAGCATGGTAGAGTGAAAGAACCAGAATCTTCTAACTTTTCTGTCAAGATGGCACTGCATACCTCAGTTGGCAGCAACATACCCTTCTCTTGCAATTCTTTATACTTATGTAATATAATTACTCTCAAGGACTTCTCATATGAAGACACACAACGTACCTTGAGTTCAATCTCCTTCAGGTACTTCTCAAAAAGTACTTGATATTTTGCCATTATCTCTTTCTTGAATCTTCATGGAAATGTTAGTGGAGGCTTGTATGGTGGTGGAACAAAAGGTGTCTCATGTTTCTTGGAAACAACTGGTTTTTCAGCAAGACCATGCTTGAAGCTGGTTACTGACTTCAGTTGAGTGTGCACTTCAGTGTCCACTTAAGCGTCAGCTTGTGTAGAGTCTACATTCTTAGCTTCATTTAGACTCAAATCCTCTCCAACCTGATCTATATTTTCCTCAATGGCGTGAGTAAGTCTGTTCATATCAGGTAGGTTTTTTTCACTCCTCAAAAATATGGCATTGACATGTAAAAATTCCTTTGGGTTCTAAATATCTTTCACTAGAAGTTGGCTAGTTGGCTTTAGTGTAGAAAAGGAAGCAGACTTGCTCTCCAGGTAATTAACCCCTGAGTTCAAAGCTTCAATCTTTGTATTCATGGAATTAAATGAGCATTCCATCTTGTTGTTATGCTCAGCAAGCTTCTTAGAAGTCTCAATTGCACCATTGCTTGACCCTAAAGAATCTGTTGCAGCATGACTTCAACATTTGTTTGTTGAGGTTGTTGTTATTGAGGTACAAAACCAGGTGGTCCACTCATTGGTTGTTATTGTTGAAACCCTCCTTGGGCTTGCTTTGTGGTTATTGTTGTATCGGATATACTTGATCTTGTTGGTTGGCTACATTTTTGCTTTGGTAGGACAAGTTGGGGTTGTTCGTTTAGTTGATGAAGCCTTTCTTGTAGCCACTTTTGTGCTGAATGTAGCTAGACTCTTCTTGCTGAGCATTCACCCCATCTAGAACCTGAACTTCTTCTTTGTCACTAATAAAGTGGACTTGTTGTTGCTGGGAGAGATATAACTTATCCAATTTATTAGTCAAATTGATCTCCTGTATATGTGTCTCCCCAGAATCAACACTTCCTCGATCACTTTGATCATAGTCTTCATTGTAGTTCCCATCAAATTGAGATAAATTTTCCACTATCTCCAACTTCATCAACATTTTTGTTCAAGAAATTCCCATTTCTTGCCGTGTTAAGTATCATCCTTAAGAAGTGACTCCTGCTAAAGCCATGATGAGAACACTTCGATGAATAACCCTTGATTCTCTCCAAACCTTCACCGAATGTTTCTCCGTTCTTCTGAACAAATCCTAAGATTTCATTGCGAAGCATATTTTCCCTTGAAGTAGAGAATAAATTGACAAGAAAAACCTTCTTACAATCATTCAAAAAAGTAATGGATTTCTAAGGAAGTGCCTGCTCCCATAAATGTGCTTTTTCACAAAGAGAAAAAGGGAAAGTTGCAGCTTGAAGGCATCTTCACTCACTCCATTGATATTGGTGAGGCCATAGAGCCTATCAAACTTATTGAAGGCACGTTCTTCTTGATTTCAACGTTGTTGTTATGAATAGTAGGTGGAATTATCCATGCCTATGAGTGTGAGTGCTAGGTGCATCACTAGCTCCAATAAGTCTTTGCCTTAAAGGGTGTGGTTGTTGGTTTTGATCAGCCATTGTTGGTGGTACTTGCTTATCATTTTGAGCTACTCTGAGGTTGTTCCTTTTCCCTTAACCATCTTTGTAACAAGTCGATATTTTCAAGAGATGCTTGCTTCTGCTTGATCTTGTGTGCATATAGTTTCACATCTACATTGGTCACTAACTTGGATTGAATACCTACTTCTGCAAAATCAAATGGTTTTGTACGTACCTGAAATGAAAAGAGAAAAACAGAACACAAACTGAATAATCAAAGTGGATTAGAAACAAACTTGATCTCAAAAGATATGAAATCTTGAATGTAACAAACAAACACCCAATTGGCAACAACGCAAAATTGGTAGTGGGATATTATGTCTACTTACTAGTTCCATTTCCTAGTGCACTATCATTTTCAGTACAATATGTTATCAATCCATATGGATGTGTCAAAACCACTCTAGATGTAATCAAATTTAGTTAATTCAATCCAAGTGATTAAAAGGTTCAAAATACCAGTCCTAACTAAACAGAGCAAACATAGAAATCAAAATAAACTTACAAAACCAACATGCATTAATCAATCTTATCTAGAATAAGCAGTGAGCAAGACTAGTAAAGTAGATAAGTAAATGAAAAAAGTGAAACTTGAAATCAATATGATAAACAAAATTCCTAAGGATGAGGTAATTTATTAGTGATCCTCCTTAACTTATCTAGGTGTTTAACATACCTCAATTATGAGCTAATCCATAGATGATAGACTCACAAGAAACCAAATTAAATACCTTAACAAATTGATGTAAGAATGGAATCACTCCAAGCTTTAGATCAAAAGGATGATCAAGAGATTCCAAACTCACGACAATGCGGAGGTGGTTAGGAAGGTAGAAGTTGGAATTGTGGATCACTCACTTAATCAATGAAGAATTCATGGTTTGAATCACTCAAACAATAAGAACTCCAGAAATTCAATAGAACTTAAGTGAAGAACTAAATAAAAAAGCTCAAAGATTTTCACAAACTTTGTAGAGGAAACAATTTCTTATTAAATTCTATGATCAAGGATGATTTACAAAATGAGTGAATCAAAAAGAAGTAGTTGTTGGCTTGAGTCTTGATAACTTGGGAATGAATCGTGGTATCTTGGAAGATTCTGTATTATTTGGACGGTCTCAATAACGCACATCTTGCATAAAATATACCTTTGGCTTGACAAATCTTCATTAGACTCCAAATATGGCAAGTTGGTGGTATTCAAAGTGACTTTTGTTTTATTGCGTGATAATAGGATTCCAAATGAGCTGTTAGTCTTATTATATATGATTTCCAAGGGAATCTTAAATATCATACCGATGGCTTGAGTGGTTTGGTTTGTAGCCCATACGACTTTAATACGCATTTGGGTGATGCATGGACTGTCTTCTAGTAAATTTTTGAGAAATGGGATTTCTCCTGGTCCTTTAGCTTTCTTGTGATCACTTTCTAAGTGACTTTGAGATATGAGGTCCATAGCTTGAATAGACTGGTCTATGGTCCATGATGGCCCGTGTAGGTGCATGTAAGGTTCAACTCCATATAAAGTGTCCTGAATTGTTGTATCTCCTGGTTCTTTTGCTTTCATGTGGTCACTTTCTGAGTGACTTTGAAATATGAGGCCAATAGCTTCAGCAGATTGGCCCATGGCCCATGATTGTCCTTGTAAGTACACGTAAGAGTCGGCTCCAGATGAATTGTTGAGAAAGTGAATTCCATCTGAGATGTTAGCAATAATTTTGTCACTTTCTGAGTGAATTTCAAATTGTACCGAAAATGCTCAAGTATTTTATACTATGGCCCATGAAGTTTTTGTCTGGTGTTTTGTATATGGGCTATCTCTTGATCTGGCTCGGGTAAGGGGAAATCTCTCTCGAGAAATCTCCTCTTTATGGTTCTTTTGATCTGAAATCTCCAAGTTCAGACCCTTGTTTGAATTTGCCATGGTTAGCTGGGTTGTGGGCTCTCTACGAGCCATCCGGGTGGCATTCCGATCTAGCGATTCTGGTCTGGTTCGGATGTCCTCATCATAAATGTTCTCCAACTAAGCTATAACCGAACCTAATTTTCATTAACGGAACACAATCTAGAAGACCTGAAGAAACAATCTATTAAAGCCAAAAAGCACCTGTTGTTACCATGTTTAGCACCAGCCCAAAAGTCCATTTCAGCTGAAGACCAAGGTGGGCGACGACCTGTAGAACCCAAGGCGACCTAGAAGGCCTGAAGCTAGGTTGGGCCGATCTGACGAGCTGGGCTTTCCAGCTTGAAGCCCATTAGGTTAAAACATGTAATTAGGATTTTAAGCATGTATTCTTAGTATAAATACCCATGTAATTACTCCAAAAAGATATATGAAATTCTTCTTGAGATCTCCCAAGCTAAAACACACAAGATCAAAGACCTCACCTAATTGTTAAGTCTTGATTCAACAACACCCTAAACAACCAGTCTCTTAAGATAATATTGCAAACCTCTGAACTTAGTTGGTTCAGACATTTTATCAAGCAAATTGTGGGTGTGGAAATGTCTGGGCTCAGATTTTAATTCATCAGAAATAAATCAACAGTAAGAATAATAAAACATAAAGCATTTATGCATAAACAAGCTTAAACGACCTATATGATTAAGGATTCACTGCTAATCTAACCCATACTCAAGAACAGAACAACTACTCATAACCCATGAAGAACTAAAACCTGGAAAAAAAGACATGATATTCATAAAGATCATGTTGAAATTAGTTAGAACAACAAGTATTAGAGGCATAAACGAAGTAGATTCTGAGATCAATGATAAAACTATTAAGAATACTCAAGAACATAAACCCAAAAAATGATTATCGATCCCTGAAAGCAACGTTCACCAAATATTCATGAAGCTAAGGCTAATATTAACAAAGATAAGCAAGAATTAAAAGCATAAACTAAATAGATTGGAAGATATTGGACAAAACATTCAAGAAAATTAAACCTAGAAAAGAGAGAGGAATGCAACAGATAAAACTATAAATAAAAGCATAAAACAACTCAAAATTCAAAATCAAGTACTTGTAGTGGTTAGGGAAAAACCATAAATCACAAAATAGATAGCTTCAGAGATTTGGCCGACTGGAGTGGTCACTGCAGCTTGACTTGGCCTGTGGCCAAGTGGGACCCGTCTTGGACCATGGCCGCGTATAGTGGATGATATGATTCTGGAAAGCAATGCACAAAGAGATGGACATGGAGCTGAACCTGAACTTGTACTCGAGGATGCATTGGAAATTCAAAAAGGGCCAATGACAAGATCAAGTACAAAGAAGTTTGTTGGAGCTATGGAGTTGCTGTTAAATCAGTCTTGGAACATTTCCACTGATTTAGGCTTGAATGGGATACAAACAACTATCAGATGCATTCAAACTAAGGTTGATCAACAAATGGGTTAGTGTATCCATTTGTACTCTTTTTCCCTGCTTTGGTTTTTTCCAACAGATTTTCCACAGTGGGTTTTTAATGAGGCAAATGGATCACTACATAATTGCCTATTAGTTGATAAAATGAAGTCCAATAAAAGAGGAGCAAGACCCAACACTTATACAAGCCTAAAGGAGCCTATTTGGAGTGTTTAAATAAATTTAAACTCCAAGAAAGTCAAGGAAAGCTCTAAATTCGCAACTTATGCATGGACATCATTTAATGGAGTGACCTTCTCTCTCTTGCATGAACTATGGAAGAAATTCAATTTTTCTCTCCCTTACATGCATGAACTCTCTTATTCTCTTTTTATTTTGGTTGTAGAATACTTTAAACCTTCATCCAACCTTTTATGAATCAGTAGGTGTTTAGCCTTAGTGTGTAATATTCAGCATGTGTTTGGCCTTAGTGTGTAATATCTAAGGTTTTTCAAGTGTTTGCTGGTGTACAATATTCAGTGTACCATTTGGGTTCTTGGTGCGTAATATCTAAGTTCCTTCCCAAGCCTGTTGGTGTGTAATATCTGAAAGTTTGAGAGAATATCAAGCTCTATCCATGGCGGATTAAGCTCAAGAACAAGAGAGAGAGAGAGAGAGAGAGAGAATTCGAGTTTGAGAGAAAAGTAAAGAGGAAATCTTTCTTCCTTAATTTAGAAATTCGGCGCATACAATTTTTAAACAGGTGATCCTATAAAAACTTAGGATATCCCTTAAAATGGTAAAGAAAATTTACATAAGGTGAAAATATGGGTAAATGCAAAAAGCAGCTCGAAACCACGGGTACGAACCAGGAGGGGACCATTTGGACACGTGTCTTGGGTGAACCTAGACGCAAAGGTGGACTCTTGGCCATAGTATGATCAACATATATATCTCAACTTCTAGAAGCATCCTTATCCAAAATAGCTAGAGAAAATTCGGTTTGGTCAATAGACCATTGGTTTTGACCGAGAATCCCTTCTAGCTAAGTTTCTCGACGGTTATCGTGGGAAAATGCACATCGTTGGCTCGATACTCTGTACTACGACTTTATTTTGCGCATTGTTCTACTTCGGTCGATCCTTTGTTCGATAGCTCGATCCTCTGCATTGTTGGCTTGATCCTCCGCATGGTCTGGCTCGATAATGTGCATTGTCGACTAGGCCACTTATCCGATCATGTGCATGGCCAGATAACTTGCGTTCTATGTTTATACCTTCCTACACACGCTAACTCGCTGGAATGCGTGTTTTGCTTCTAATATCACTCGATTTGTATGCCTTTTAATGAGTATTTATACTTGCTATTTGTCATCATTTGAGTATTTTCTATGTATTTTTGGTATATTTTCATGATTCTAGGTATTTTGAACGTTTTGGAGAAAAAGGTGGTTTTGTGCACAAAATGGATGCAATTTGACGAATGCAGAAGCATAGTTTAGCAGAAAAGCCAATAGTTGATTGACATTTGGAGATGTTGCTATAAAAGGAATGGGCTGAGATTTTAACTCAAATGGGCCACGTGAGTTATCTTTCATATGAAAGTGATTTGAGGTCAATCCATTGAGGCAATCAAAAGTTATGACGATTTTACTGAAGACTGGTCAAGCTGTCTCGCAGAAGAAGCATGTGCAGCACATGATGGAGTATATCGATCGATCCACACTTGGATCGATCGATCCTGAAGACTACCAAACTTACGGAATTTTGGATCTATCGATCCACACTTGGATCGATCGATCCGAATGCTCGAGATTTGTTGAAGATTACCAAAAAGACGTTTCCGTCCTCAAGAAATATCATAGCTTTTCCTTATGATGTTTGATTAATTTTTGAAACTTTATATAAGTTAGAAGCTTAGGTTTATTTTGTAGAGACACATAATTCAATTCACAACACAATTGATTATTTTGAGAGCTTTTCTAAGAGAGACGAATCCTGACACCTGTATTTTGGAGAAGAATTACGAAGTCTCTTATTACTTTTATTAAATCTAGTTTTTGAATATGCTTTCTCTATTAATGATTGTTGATTGCTTAGCTATGTCTGAGTAGTCTCTTTGTTAGGTTTTAGGGATTTCCCAGGAAAAATAGGTTTTGATGGTTAGGGTTTGACTTTAATGGATTTAAATTGTTAGATTATTAGTATAGATTTGTTATCATTGCTTGAATTAGCCAGATAACCTAGTTCATGATTTTAGGTTAATAAATACCAAGGGATTCGGTTTATTTAATCTTACCTAGTCTAGATGAATAAGTATCTTTGCTTGCGAGAGTATTGTCTTTGAATGCTTATGAACATATTGAATCTGTAATCATTGCATGATTTAATTGTTTGATTTAGAGATCTAAGATTTCAAGAGAAGGTTAGTCTTTGTCACGTCCCCGAACTTCACTAGTTCGCGGGACGGTCCATAGCCAAGGTAGGATCCGCAAGCTTGGCTATGGAAAGGGGGAATGAAAGGACTTAGTTCCTTTATAGGAAATGCAGACAAAAGAAAAGAGCTATGAAAGTGGAATCCAAATGGAAACTTAGACTTTGGACTCAGAAGGTCCGAATGGCTAAGTAAAAATATGGAAAAACTTGGACAAAGAATCATTGGAAACCTCAAAGGCTCAAATCCAGCTAGGGTAAGTTGAAGGATCAAGCTAAGGTAGCTGAGCCAGCTGAATTTAGCTAGGGTCAGCTCAAGTCAGCTTAGGTCAGATCAAGTCAGCTCAGTCAACTCGAGCTAAGTGTCGGCCAACTGAGCCAACTAAGTGAACAAGACACTAGCTTGGCAGTTGGGCCGAGCTGGACGGTTGGGCGGTTATGCTCAACTCGCACCAGTTCGTTCAAAGGCACCTGTTCGAAGAGGCACGAGTTGGCTTGACGGGTTTTGAGCTGTTATGGGCCTAACATCAATCAACTTAGGCATAAAGGGGAAAACAGGAATTCAGCACCAGACTACCACATCCTCACGAACCTAAAGAAATTACTCACTACACATGGTGGGTTTTAAAACAGGAAAACAGGAGAACGAAAATGCTAAGGAAGACATTATGATCAAAAGTCAAAGTATGAAGAACAACAAGAACACTATGCATAAAACTTGATGAACAAAGCTAAAACCCTAAGATGCAGAGAATGAAGATGATGGACACAAGGAACTTCTACCCAGAAAAACAGAACATATGCTGAAACATAACACAAAACCTAGAAAAACATAGTAAAATGAAGAACAGAACTCAAAAACCCATAAATTATAATCAAGGGAAAAACGAGATTAAAGATGGAAATCAGAAGATCAACAAGCATATGATGGATAACAACCTTAAATTAAACAAGAAAATGAAGAAATCAAAGGCTAAACAAAATTTTTATAAGAAATCAGAGTTTCTACATGAAGAACATCATCAAGAACAAAAGAGAGAAAATGAACCTAAGACTTAGACCTAAAATGGAAAAATAAAGCTTAACCCTAAAAAGAGGCGTTTTTGGGGTTTAAGTAGTGTTTCAGAAAAAACCCTAAAAACGCTAAAAGACAAAACGTAATGATTAGCCTTGATCTTTAAATCTGGTTTGTGCAGGAATATTCTGAAACTTCCTTTGATCGAGTTGGTGAAATACTCGTTCCAGGTGGAAATGCTCAAGTGATCGACGTGATGCCAGCTCGAGATATTGGTTCGGTCGAGTCATGGCATGGCTTGATGAAAACGTTGTTGCGGCTTGATGTAAGGTTGTTGGCTCAACCAAAAATGAAGGTATGGCTCGATGTGGACATGGAGATGGCTCGATGAAATGAGGGAATTGTTGCTCGACGTAAAGTGGGAAGTGTGGCTCGACGTGAAGTATGAATGGCTCGACGTGAAATTGTTGCGGCTCGATGTAAAGTGGGAGAAGTTGGCTCGACGAGAAGGAGTGTTGTTGCGGCTCGATGACGTGAAGATGAGGTTGGCTCGATGAGAAATTGTAGTTGGCTCGATGTAAATCCTTCTTGGCTCGAGAAAACAAGTAAAGTGGCTCGATGAGAATGTTGTTGGCTCGATGAGTTTAAGTTGTTGGCTCGATGTAAAAGGGAAGAAGTTGGCTCGACGAGATGAGTTATGCGGCTCGATCAAAACATGTACAGTGGTTCGACAACAAATTGTTGCGGCTCGACAAGATATCTTTTTTCGCTCGAGCAAATGAGTTTTTCCGGCTC
>OVBE01001918.1:0-33445 GCA_900406425.1 Iberis pinnata | reverse complement strand
TTTCTCGGATACAAGAGATATACCAGCATGATCAGCGCTATGTACATATAGCGGATTTGAGTTAGGATCAGTGAGAGATGCAACCGGCGGATCTTGAACTGTCGCAGGCATTTTGATCCAAAATCAAAGAATGAGAAGATTCTTTATTGAAAAGAAAACAAAGAACTCAAAATCACAATCATTGCAAGAAAATTGTGATATAGAGTAAGAATTTGAAGAATTATGAGATGAAGAGCTGAAATGAGGAAATCGCGATTTGACAGACTCATCGGAGAAATTCACTTCATCGGAGAAAGGTAAAGATAAATCCAGCTATGAGAAGTTCAATTTGAGCAAGGTAAAGCGGAATTTGAGCTCAATTTCAAGAAAAATTGCTCTGATACCATATTGGAAAAGAAGAAGATGAACTTGATAGAGAAGAAGAAGATGAAAAATATTTCATTTTCTGTTAAACGGTTCAATACATTGTTGTTCTGTTTTTATATTGAAATACAAAATTCCGGTTTAGTCAAACCGGTATATACATTTTATTTATAAACTCTAATAAATCTGGTAACACCTTGGCCGTTGTTGATTCGTCTCGTTGACATGGGTCGGGTTCTCGGTTTCCTTGTTCGGAACAAGATACCTCTTTGCTTTCTTCTTCTTCCTCCATCTCGGCCATTTGTTCCTCTTCTTCTATGGCGTTTCTGATATCCTCTTCAATGTTTTTCATGATTGTAGCTTCAATTTCTTCCTCAAACGAATCTGCCTCCTGGATTTTCGAAGCTTCGTCTTCTTCTGCTTTCACAATGAAACCTTCAACTCTATCTTCTGCTGGATTTGAAGCTAAAGGAACTTCTGCCTCTGCAACTTCACTCTCCATAGTAGTCGCGCCGGTAATCCATTTCTCGCATAATTCGATCCGCTTCTTATCTTCCATTTCCAGCTCCAACCTTCTTCTCTCTTCTTCTTCTTCTACATCCTCGTCTCTTCCTTGTGCGCCATCGTTCAGAGACATCTGCTTTTCTCGAACCCGGTTAGCAAGCGCCGCAACCTTAACCGGATCAGATCTACACCGCATTAACAGTAAAGCATTCTTCGGCGGAGAACATATGCGTATACATCCAACTTCTTCATTCTCTGTTTTTATTTCCATCGCGCTTAAATCAAGCTCCTCGAACACATGTCTCCAGCGACTCCTCCGCCTATCCTCCTCCGCAAGCTCAATCTCTCTCCTCTTCCCTCCCGCGCAGCAGGAGTTTCCGTCGTTGTTCTCAAGTTGATTTCGACAGGAGGATCTACAGTGGGAGAAGCAGTTGAGCTCGGAACCAAACGTCCTCAAAGACTCGCAGATAGTCACGGGGAAATGCACCAATCGATTGTCAGTGGCATCGAAACGGCGTCCTCCTCCGTCGTTATGCTCGACGGATCTCCTAAAGCTTGTGCTCCGAGATCTCGCTCTCATCTTCTTCTTGACATGATTCCTCGTCTTCACCCGAACCTGGCCAATACACGACACCTTCGGAGACGATGGCTCCATGATGTTATTTTTGTGGTGAGATCTATTACGTGAAGTAGCCCCAAACATCGGAGAGTATAAAACTCCAGCTGAAGCGTTCTTTAAGCTGAGAGAAGTGGAGCGAGCAGGGCTGTGGATTGATTTTGATGTGAATAAATCGGTAGAAGAAGAAGAAGCATTCGTGATTGAGTTGTTGATAGTTGAACAACGGTGGGGTCTCTCAGTTTCCACCATTTTTATTCTATATTTTTTACAGTGAGAGGAAGAGTGTAGTATTGACCTTCGCCATTCCAGATAAGCTTCACACCATTACTATAGTAGGCATGTGAATATGGGTACTTTTAGGTTAGATTACCCAACTTTTTCTTTTCTTTTAGGTATGTGATTTTTTTTTTATAAACATTATTTAACATTTAGGCCACAATCGATTCAATATTATAGATGCGTAAACTCAAAACTTATAAATATTACTATATCAATGTCACTTCTCCTATTTATGTGAATATATTAGCAATAATATGATAATTCCGTATTTCTTTTTCTTATATAAAACTAATTATTTGAATATCTAAATGATATTTTTGTTGAGCTGTTGTGCATTATTTCAAAACAAAACTTCAAATTTAAAATTTTAAAATTGAATTTTCAATATATTCACTCTATTTAAGTTATATTAAACTATATTTTTCAAAGTTATATAAATAAATAATATATATAAAAAATACATGCAATATTAATTAATAAAAATTATAATTGATAGAAAATTACAAAAATTATAAAAAATACATAAAACTAAATCCTTAAGTATAATTAAAATATGAAAGTTTTTTTTCTTTTGAAAAATATTTGTTCTTTATTAGATTCAAATATAGGCCCAAACAGTTTTCTCAGCCCAATACAAATCACAAAAAACATCTAACATCCTATTACCTAATTCGGATTGGGCTTTTTCCCAAACTAATTAGGCCCGGGCCCAACTAATTTAAGAAAACCCTAGAAACTACACAAAGAACTTGTGAAGTTTCAGTTGCTGCCGTCGTGGCTGCGTCTCCGCCGAAGGTGATCTCCAACGACCCAACGGCAGCTCCGAGAAGGGAACGAGACAAGCTCCATCGCCTCCCACGCGAGATTCTCTTTTCAGACAGAGGAAGTTGCTGGTCTGGAGTTTAGAAGCCACGTTGGTTTACGAGAGAACCGGCTAGGTTTTCGGCGAGGCTTAGGGATAGGTTGGAGCTCCTTCAGGCTTGGTTTGGCGGTGATCTTTAGCTTCTGTTATTCTCGAACATAAACCAAATACCACTGCTTCTCTCTCCTCCAGAGGTCCAACCCAAAGCCAAGCCTTGAGGTCCGATTTCTCTTCACCACCGACTTCCTGCTTCACGCATGCGGCGTCTCTGGCCTTAAGACACTACCGCAAAGCTGCTTTATCATCCAAATCGAATCCGTTGTGAACTAGATAGAAGGAGAAGACAAAAGATGTGAAAAGCAGAGGGAGAGGAGATCGTCGGGCGAGCTCGCCGGCGTTGAACCTCACCGGCGAGCCCGGAGGTCGCGGGGCAAGGAGTTATGGCTCGGGACGACGGAGTGAAACTCGCCTTGAAGTCTCTGCCGCATGTCTCTGGAAAAATCTAGAGAGAGTCGGGGTGAGAGATTTTCAAGGAGAGAGAGAGAGTGTGTGTCGAAAGTATTAATAGTAACTATTTCCAAAATACTCCTATATACATAATTAATCAATGTAAAATAAGATGAAATTTGATGTAATATTCCTTTATATTACAATAATTTTAATTTTAATTTTTTTTTTAGTTTGGTAGATTAAAATTGATATGCAACAAAAGAGAAATGAATTTTGTCTTTGGCTACTTTTGCTACTAAACTAACATACAAGATTTGATATGGTTTTAAAAAGATATTTAGATGTTGTGACATCAGTGCATTAGTAAGATCAAGTATTTAAATCTATTGGAGGCTTTAGAATATTGTTGTTGTGTTTACTTCGGAAATATTATCGTTTTGGACTAATGATTGAAAATACTCTTAAGAAAAATTTGGTGAAATCAATAATTCTCACTCTAATTTCATAACCGTCAATTCATCGTAGTCTGATAGCAATGATTTTAGAATTTGGATATTAACACTAGGATTGTCTAGGTTCAATCTTCATTAAAAAAATAATTGTTGTATTATTAATAGTGTTACAAACAAACTTTAATTGAACCCCAGTTACGTGGCTCTTGCTTCTAGTTTCACAATGATAAAAAGAGTAGACAGAGTTTAAGATGTTACCAAAAGTGTGCACGTGATCGGACCACCGTGAAATAAGGTTAAATGATTCCATTTTTTTATTGGTGTCAAACTACATTGAATTATATTTTCGAATCTTATTAAATAAAGATCAACGCATTTAACTTGAGTACGACAAGTAAACAAATTATAATTAATCAAATTATTACATATATCATACCACATTAAAAAAAAATTATTTTAATTCACTACACGCAAACAAATTAAATTAACAAATAAGTTGACAAAAAATAAACTCACATATTATTTAAAAAATACAAAATTAATAACTAACGTATTGTTAAAAAGAAAACAATATTTAACCTACATCATCTCATAAAATATTAAAAATGTAAAATATCACAAAAAATTTAACAAAAAATTCAAATAAAGTGACGTTATGTTTTTTTAAAAGTAATTACTAATTATTTGATGTTATTAATTAAAAAAGTAATTATTTTAAGAAAATTATATTTAACTATTTTTATTTCTATTAACGTATTGTTCAAAAGAAGTTAAAAATTTTTAGAAAAAAAACTCAAATCAAGTAACCATTGTTTAGAGAGAAAAAAGGAAATTATACTAAGTTAAAAAAAAACTCATGTATTGTTCAAAATAAGCTTTTAAACAAGAAAATTAACAAAAACACTCAAATCAAGTCACCTATTGTTTGGAAAAAAAAAAAGGAAATTTGGAGAAGAAGAAAAAAGTAAATTTGGAGGAAAGAAAATAAATTTAACAAAAAAAACCTTACGTATTGTTCAAAGAATTTCAAAAAATGATTAACAAAAAAAAAACTCAAATCAAATAACTATTGTTTGAGAAAAAAAGATTATAAAAAGTTAATAAAAACTCACGTGTTGTTCGAAAAAGTTAATAAAAATATTTAAGCTCAAATCAAATAACTCATTTTTGGAAAAAGAAAGGAAATTTGGAGAAAAAAGAGAAATTTTATATAATTCAAGTTTCCAATTATATATTTCTAATCAACTATATATACAAATAGATCAATATATTACTAATCAATTCTATTCTGATTTTTATTCTTCTTACATATTATGAGTTTTGGAGTTTTAAATATCGATCAAAATTATTTAACTTTAAATCAGTTAGATCGAAATCGTACGTCGTACTATAGTACATGTTTTAAGAAAGTAGAAAGCTAGAAATCTTAAAGCAAACAATACACTTATAGGAGTAGAATTATTATTGCTTGATGAAATGGTTAGTATTGTATATAGATTTTTAGCAATAATATATTTTAATGTATGTATTAATGTATAAATATACTTTTTAATATATTTTTATCATTAATTTAACCGTTAATTAGTATATGTAGTGCATATAATTTATTGGATATGTTTGTATATGTTTTACGACAATATTTGTATATGTTTTAATTGTATATTCGTTTGTATGTTTTATGTTCAAATTTATTTTATGTTTGTACGTTTGTTTAATATAATGTAAAAAATAAAATATTATTTTATTTTTGTCTATAGAAAAATACAATACAAGATCTTGTTTACCATTCATTTCTTCAAAAATTCAAAGATAAGCTATGTGAAGTAAACATCATAAAGATGTATGGAGAGAACAAAAATTGCATGTATTGAACAAGATATTTTCAAAATTTCAAGAGAAAAGTTTAGTCTCCGCACATTTGAAGAGTTGCTCAAACAACATGAACTACTTATACGATATAATCAATCTCCTTAGTATATTTAAACGTTTTTCGCTGCAATTAATTAATTTAAAAATATAGATACAATTGGATATGTTGTAAAAATGCATAAAAGTGATGTTCGTAATCAAATCAATCTCACTCTTAGAAAAGTGGAGTTGACCCTCTTAATGGAAATTTAAGTTATTTATCATAACATGTTTCTATTTATTAACAAGATATAATATATTATCACGTGGTTATTATTTTATTGATAGTGGAATGAAGTGCCAATAACAATTTTGGCTGAACAAGCTGAATTATTTGAAGATAAATATCGTGTGGTAAAAGATAATAATAGTGTTCTCATTATGATATGTTTTAGTAAATATGTATGGAAAAGTGATTTATCTATCGGCATACTCTTCCACTAAAATTTATTTAAATCATGATTTTGATTAAATAAATGAATTTAGAAAGAAGTATTCTAAATTTTTCTTTAATAATAACATATTATTGAGTCATTGACTATGTACTAATTTTTTATTTTTTTAGCTTGAAATATGATGGTGGATGCTCCGTAAACTTTGGTAGTATAATTCAAGATTTAAAAAAATCTAAGGAAGAAAAGCAATCCATTGACGATATTTGAGAATTTATTTCATTGGATAATCGTATGGTAATGCGATTAATTTTTATCAAAGTACAAAATGACATGTATATTTATTTATTAGATTTTTCTCAAACATATTTGTCCATTTATTGATTGCAGAAAAACAATTTTTATGTGAAGGAACTATTAGTGATATAATTTTACGTGATGGGTGGAATTATATATTGTGTTCAATTTGCTCAAAAAAAAAAAAATAAGTTAGGATCTTCACTTTTTCGTAAAAATTGTGAAAAAAACACAAGGCGTTATTTATTTAAACTATTTAGTTATTAGTTATAGTTACTAATATTGATATTTGCTATGTTCTCATATTTAAGATTTAATAAGACAATCTACTCCAATGAAATATTAATATTTATTACGGCTCAATTTAAATTATAAGCCACGTGGGTTCGAATCCCGGCCACCGTCAACTAACATGGGGTGAATTTCGGCGGTTCTCCTGGATATCCTTGGCGACTGCGGACGCTTTGGATTTAGTTGGAATCTTTCGGGGCTCCGGATACCAGGATCATCAAAAAAAAGTTTTTTTTAATAAAAACTGAACAATGATAAGTAAAATACAAACATAAATAAATACAATAATTATATTTAAGTCAAAGTAAACAATATGTTTTAGATATATGAGTTTATAACAATGTTATGTCTGATTTTAATTTTTTTTCAAAACACATTTCATAAAAAAATATTATCAATATAGCATCTAATAACCTCAAAAACATGTTAAAATTATGTAGATTATTTAGAAAAACCCGTGCATCGCACGAGTCCCTATCTAGTTAATTTCCTAAACCATATCTACCACAAAAATGAGTGAAATATGAGATATCACTAACAGTGTGAAGCGTATAAAAATATAATAAATTGAAAACTCAAATTAATAGTTTAAAGAGAAAATAGAAATTGAATTATATAGTTTTTTGGCCAATTTTCATGATATTTACCCTCGTGTTCGTCTTTTTAAATTTTTTTTTTATAGAAATCTTAACAATTTTTAACTTATAAAATCCACATTCCATAAATCTAGTTTTAATTGAGAGTATAAAGATAATTGGTTAGATGAACACTTTTTAACTTTATAATTGACAAAATAGGTATTCTTTAAAAGTTATAGACATTATGTACTTTTTGTATTCTCTTTGTTTTTATATTTAGGTTTTTTTTTTTGAACTCAAAAACTTCATTCAACTTTCAGCCGATTACACTGTTAGGATGGTTACCATCATTGCAGGTTTCAACCAATCAGGGATTACATTATAGAAACAAAAACCAAAAGGGAAAAGGGTGAGAGCAAATGTTGCCATTGCATCCGCTCCTAAATTATCTCTTCGTAGAACATAAGTTAAAGATCCATTCTCAAACGAGGAGATAAAACCATTAATCTCTTCAATCAAACCATGTAAGCATGACCATTCTTTAGGAGTTGACGCTGCGTAGACTATGTTTAGTGCATCAGTCTTAAAATCCACTTTTCTTACATTCATTGCCTTGACACAATTAATCGCCTACCGCAAAGCCATTGCCTTTGTAATCAGCGCATACTCTTGATTTGGCATAGCCAGTGCACTGCAGCTGCAGAATCGGTTTCCACATAGTAATATCCATCCTAGCCCACTTTTCTCCGCACCTAATTTCCATGTACCATCCACAAAGCACTTAAATTGTCATTCAACGCGCATTGTGGATTTGGTGGCTTCTTAAAAGTGTCACATGTCGTCTCTGGTCTTGCGTTACAAGTCTAGGAATCTCGATTGGAGCTTGTCGTGAGTTCCCATAGGCGTGCATCCTCTCGAGCTATTGCCAGTGCTTGTGCCGGAGAGATATCAGTTCCTGAAAAACAAATTTTTTTTGCACTTTCCAAATTCTCCAGATAATCCAAGGAATGAGATTGTAGACAAGATTGGTAGGAGTATTTGAATCTTTCTTGATCAGGAAGCAACTAAATTTCTTGTAAACCGACGAGATCGGAGGTAGATGCATCACTTGCGAAACATTATCTAGGAGCCAGGTTGATTTCACAAAGGGGCAAACGAATAAGAGGTGGTTGATCGTTTCTTCATCTGCTCCGCATCAAGGACATATGCTATCGTTGCTACGGTGACGGTATTTGAGGATAGCTCCGGAAACAATGTTGTTTGAGAGACATCTCCATAAGAAATTCCTTAGCGTCAGGCTGGTTCTCAATTTACAAATAGCCTCGAAGAGAGTGTTGAGAGTCAGGCCAATAACAATCGGGCTTACTTCCGGAGATGCAAAGATATGAGAAGCGGTCCAATACCGTGATTTAACCGAGTATTTGCCGCTTTTAGAGTAATTCTAAATAAAATAATCTTCTTGAATTCTAGGCTCCATGTAGACTGATGTGACTAAAGAGACATCATCTTGATGTATGAGTTATTGTAGCATAGGTACATTCACATTGACGAGTTGGGTAGCAGCATCTCCAGGGTAATTGATGGAATCCACTGATCTAGGTTTTGCGCTAATAATCGAGGAAGTCTCAGGGGATGAGTTGGAAACCATGGCTCATTTCAAATCCATATACTGCACCGAGAACCAAATACTCTCTAGGCACCATTCTTTCTCAACGCCTGAGCTGACCATAATCCTCTCCACACGAAGGAAGGTCTGGTACCAAGTGGAGTCGAGAGTGGGTCAAGAGCTGTAAAGTATCAGCTTTCAAAGACTCGGGATACCAGAGAGTTCGGTTCCGATAACATATGCCATAACTGCTTCCCTAATAAAGCGGTATTAAAATCCTCAAGATCTTTGAATCCAATACCTCCTTCTTTCTTTGGTTTACTCATATTTTTCCATGATATCCAATAGATGACATTTCCTTGAGCTTTGTTTCTCCACCAATATTGGGCCATAATTGATACTAAATCGTTACGAACTATTTTTGGAATCCGAAAGCATGACATTGCGTACGTAGGAAGCGCCATAGCAACAACCTTGAAGAGAGTCTCCTTACCGGCTTGGGAGAGGAACTTGCATTGCCATCCGTTGATCCCAGTAAGCAGCCTTTCTTGAAGGGAATTTAGTATGCTAAGTCTAGAACCGGAGAATGATTCATGTAAGCCAAGGTAAAGGCCATCACCGCCTTCATTGTGAATTCCTATGATTGATTTTAGTTCTTTCTTTTTCGAATCATCAACCTTCTTTCCAAATATTCGGCTTGATTTTGCACAATTCACTTCTTGGCCCGAGGAGATACTATACTCTGCGATTAGTTTGAGAATTGAACATGCTTCCTCAATATTAGCTTGGCAAAAGAACAAGATATCATCGGCAAATAAGAGATGAGAGATTGTCGGAGCTTGTGGTGCGATTTTAACGCCGGTTAAAAGGTTCATCTCTTCAGTCTTTTGTAGCTTTTTGGACAAGTATTTCCGTGCGCATGACAAAGATAAAGGGTGAAATCGGGTCCCTTTGTCTAATGCGACGAGATGGGTGTAATGAGCCATGTGGCTGTCCATTTATTAGCACTAAGAATGTGGGAGAAGTGATACAAATCATTGTCCATTTCACCCATTTCTCATCAAAACCCAAAGCTTGCAACGCCTTCTCTATGAAATCCTATTCCAACCGGTCGTACGCTTTTGTCATGTATGTCTTAATTTCCATGAAGTCTTTAGCACATTGATTCCTTGTTTTTAACGCATGTATTACTTTATGGGCTATAAGAATATTATTCGTGATCAGTCGACCTTTAACAAAGGCTGTTTGGGATTCGAAGATGACTGAAGGGAGTACATTACTCAACCTTTTTGTCATAAGTTTTGCAATAACATTATAGGCTACATTGCAAAGGCTAATAGGCCTAAATTGTGATAAAGAAGATGCTTTTGGAATTTTTGGTATTAAACATAGGTTTTTATTATTTAATCAAACATCAAAGACATCATTCTCAAAGAAATTCTAAACCATAGCAACTATGTCCTCTCCTACGACCCCCCAGTATTTGTGAAAGAAGGCTGTCGTTAAACCATCCGGACCTGGAGCCTTTGCTGCATTAATGTCACACATAGCAATGTAAATCTCTTATGAAGTCACGCTTTTAGTGAGCTCTTCATTTTGCTCTACTGTAACCTACTTCCTTATATCATTAAAGAAGGCATGATCAAGAGTTTTTTCTGACTTAGTAAACAGGTTAGTGAGATAGGAAGCAACCACCACTCCCATTTCATGGTCTAAAAATACTTCTTGCCTTGGTTATTGATGAGACTTCTAATCCGATTTTGATCTCTTCCGGACTTTGTTAAAGCATGGAAGAATTTGGAATTCCGATCGCCTTCACTAAGCCATTGAACTCTACTCTTTTGATGCCAAAAAATCTCTTATTCCCTTAGAGCTTTGTTCAAAGCGGTGGTTAAGTCCTGGAGATTGACCGTATCGAAAGCATCTTTATGCGTGAGTTCATCAATGGCAAACTTCGTTACATCAATTATGATGGCTGAGTTTGTCTTATTTCTTTTCTTTCACTTGGTTATCTCACTTATGCAACTCCTTATGCGATCATGGAAGAATTTGGGGTTCCGATCACCTTCACTAAGCCATTGTACTCTACTCTTTTGATGCCAAAAAATCTCTTCTTCCCTTAGAGCTTTGTTCAAAGTGGTGGTTAAATCCTGGAGATTGACCGTATCGAAAGCATCTTTATGCGTGAGTTCATCAGTGGCCAACTTTGTTTCATCAATTATGATGGATGAGTTTGTCTTGTTTCTTTTCTTCCACCGTTACGTTTCTTTCTTCTTCATCGCCACTCTAGCTTGTTTTTATTGTAGTTTCAAAGCCTTCTTTTTTAATCCATCTCTTATCAAAACGAATACTATGGAATCTCTTGTTTTCCACCCCTTGACAGTTTATGAGTATAGGATTGTGATCCGAGCCAACGCGTTGTAAGTACATAGCGTTTGCTTTAGGGAATAATGAGAGCCATTTCTCGTTTGTGACCGGCCTGTCTAAACGGTAATGCACATCATTGTACCTGCAACCATACTAAGAAAACATATTCCCATTGAAGGGTAGATCATTCATCTCACAAATCTCTAGCATTGATCGAAACGGTTTAAAGAAGCCTCTGGTCGCATAATTACACCAATCTTCTCTTTGTTGCTTGTTATTTCATTAAAATCTCCAGCCATTAACCATGGTCCTTGTCTTCTCACGCTGATCTGCATTAGTTTTTCCCACACATGGTCCCTATTGTCTCTTATCAGATCTCCGTAAACGAACGTAATGAAAGATTCTTTATTCTGCCACACCAGTTTTATGTCAATCAAACGCTTGGAGGATTCAAGCACTTTAACTTCCACTGAGTCCTTCAATATTAGAGTTAATCCACCACTTAACCCTTCCAGTTCAACTGTGTGAATATCATGATACCCTAACATACTGAGTATCCATTCAAGATAGTTCCTTTTGTTTTTGGCCTCGCTTAGGAATAGTAACTCCTGGAAATATCAACCACATATTTTCGTGAGATGTTGAACTGTCGAGGTTGTTCCTATACCTTGATAGTTCCAAGCTAGGAATCTAATCGGACCTGGGTGGGTTAGGATAAATCACCAAACCAAAATTTGGAGACGTAATGTCTCGAGTAGAAAGTGCTTCTTTCAAAGCAGAGAAAGAAGATATTGGGAAAGTTCCTGGTTGAGGGATCGAAGGGAGTTTCTGGCTAGGATGGGTATCTGTCATAACTCCAAGACTATCATCAGGATAGTAAAAGGGATCAGTGGGATATGGGGAGACAGATCTCTCAACATCTGTCAAACGTGTTCTTTTAACCATTTTCGTTGTTGAACCATCGTCTTCTTGTGATCGTTTTTTCATAGGAGACATGATTGAATTATCCGATAGTGTTGGATGGTTAGTAAGTGCCAAGCTTGTGGTTTTCTTTTCCAGCTTCCTTTGCCGAGACTTTGCCCTTTTGGACCACTCTGTTTTGAGAAAGAGAGTCTTTTAGCGATTGGCTCTCTTTGTTTCTGCTCAGATGGTAAAGGTTCAATACCAATCCTTAGTGGTCTATTTGAATTGCTATATGCATTTTTTGGTTCATTGTCATTCTCATGTGTCACAATTGCCTTGCCTTTTATCTTTCTGAGCATATCGCATGGGGATAAAGCTGATTCACTTTCTATCAGGCCTTGGATTTTTTGTGAACTAGTGTATTGCGGTTTCTTTCCCATGGATGTTGGTTTCGAACTGTTCCTAGTTCTTGAGGGTTTTTTGGTTATCAGAGGTGAGGAAGAAATAGCTTCACCATCATGGAATTGAGAGCTCCTTGACTCTTTGAAAGATCCTTCCTGTTTTTGCAAGAATTTTGGATATACAACAACCTCATGCGTTAGTTTCCGGAAATGGAAGCAGCACTACGCAGGTTTTTCATATTCAAACTCAATATTTCTTCTTTCTCCTGTGTGAAAACATGGAACTTGCTTGAATATTATGGGTTTAGGGTTTAGCTCGCACATACTCAATTGATGATGATTGTTTCGCATGTAGCTCTACTCCGGCTACTTTCCCTTGGTCAGATCCAATCCTCTCAACAGCTTTCTCCTTTAGGAGATGAAGGGGAATGCCTTTTATTCTAACCCATTATTTTATCTTAGATAACGCGTCCTCTGCCATTGCAGGCTCCCATCTGGCAATAGTAATCATCCAACCAGTGAGGAACCATGGTCCTCTTCTCAAAATGCTGGTAAAATGCTGGCAATTGTCATTACTTTTTCCAAAATTTAAACACAAATTACAATGATCAAGTTTTAAATTTACTAGGTAACCAACAACTAACATTTACGAGTTACAAAAAATTTTGTCTTCTAAATTCACTATAAATCTAACGTAATTGTTTTCTTACTCCATCAAATTTCTTTTTGATTTGTTTTCTTCAACCCATTTTTTCTTCATAAAATAATGGAACAAGAAGAAGAAAAAAATCAAAAAGAAAATAAAACAGAAAATGTTCAAAAGATCAACAAAATTCATCAAACTTGCAAATTTTAAATGGATCATTTCACTTGAATCGGATGCATTATGATATTGAAGAGCTTCATTCCGACAAAAAAATGGAAGACACTATATTGGCTATATTAAAAATTAATTGTCCTAAAATTTTTTAGTCTTTTTTATTTTTATTCTATGTATGTTTTATTTTGATCTTTTATAATAATTGTTGCTTTAAAATTATTAATGTACGTTCTATGTGTGTTTTATTTTGATATTTTATGCTCATTATTATTTTGAAATAATTAATGTATGTGATAAGAAGACAATAAATCATCAAATAAATCAGTTTAAAATTTAAAATTTGAAGACAGTCAAATCATGCATTCCATAACATAAACAAAACACATAACAGTAAAAAAGCATAAAAAACTTAAATCTACTACTCTGATGAATTAAGTGTGTTTATCATATTTTGAACTAACATAGCATCACAATTGATTCGTGTAGCTAGAAGACCCATTTTTTCCAGCGTACATTTTTTCATATGCGGGATTTTATACTTGTTTAATCCTCCAGATTTTATGATTTCATTCATACATGATTGAAGAGTAAAAAAAAATACAGTTTACCATTTTTGACGGATATTCTTCAAAGGATTCTAAAATACACGAACGAGATCTTTCATGCTTTTCGAGCATTTCTTATGTTGTAATGATTGAATGACACTGAAAAATTCAAGATCTAAAATATTTAGATATAACGAGTTTGGCGGTTGACACATCAGCTGAATGGCAAAGCCATGTTTTGATACAACTTCTTGGAAATCCTTATCTCCACACTGAACATGTGTTCTTGCATTGTATTGTTGAATAAAGATAGTTTTACCTCTATCTTCTTGTGTCCACTTTTCATGAAGAGTCGGAAGAACTTTTTCAATCAAGCATGATTTTGTATCTTCTCTCTTGACAGACGTTGACGATTTTAGTTCTAACGTCCCAACATCTCTATTTTATACTCTTTCTCTACCTGATTCCATAGTAACAAATGGAAATATTCCAATTTTTCCCATCAAATACCTCATTTCCTTCTTCATAAAATATTGGACGAGCCATTGCCGCTAGAAACATCACTTTTCTAATATAATTCTTGCTTTGACATGTACGATGTGGCTCTTGTTCAATCGGTAGTAGATAATACTTCTCGGTCTTCTTCGACATCTAGAATTATTTTTCATCAATATGAACTATGTCGTACATATCGAAAAATTTGGGTTCATGAGATAGACTATCTTTATCCATCAGAGAGATGCAAAATTGTATTCTACCTCTTATATTGGCTTCCTTCAAATGAGTCTTGATGCTATTAGTATGACGACGAATGAATCATTCTTTCTTTCGCCTAAATAACGTCGTAAAACTTACACCCAAAGTTATAGACATTGATCTCAAAGTTGTTCTTCAACATAACAGAACATCAGCAACTTGAGATGGTTCGATTGTGATTCTTTTGCGACCACAATTCACAGTTCGCTGATGAGATACATCAACTTTTCACTATTAGCTATTGCTTTTGCTCGATTGCAAATCCTTTGTATGGTTATTATAGACACCGAGAATTGAAAAGAAATGTCTCTTGTTATATTTTTTGTCAACTTTCCATCAATACTCTTTTCAAGCAAAGCACTGAAGATCTCGTGTCTTTTTTATTTGATAAGAAATTTCTCTTTTGTTGTGTAGTTGGTTGACTTTAAGATACATCATATCCTGTTAAAAATAAATTTAAAGATAAATAACAACAAACAGAAAAAGAAAGTCATGACTGAAAAACAAGACTATATATATATATATATTCTTATACCGCGAATATATGATAACATCAAAAAGTTATTCTTTAAAATAATAGAACGAGTAAAATGAATGATTAACAAACAATATTAGGTGAGCTAAAAGGAAAAATAACTTCATAGCTATTGTTAACACCTTGTTCTTCTTCTTCTTCTGATGAAATTTTGTTTAAATCAAACAAATTAGCACTTTCTTAATTTTGAACTGAAACATTTAAATCAAAATCAGAAGCCATAGAAAAAAATGAGTGATCATTTCTTGTTTGAAGCTTATATAAACATTGAAAACTTTCTATAATTTTAATTTTGGTTCCGTTGTTAAATTTTGTTTTTATTAGCTCAAATTAGTTATAAAAAGTTGGCTCCAAAATTATGTTTAACACATTTGTTTAAAACTCATATGTTTCCTCGGTTACGTAATCAACTCCATTGGTTATTTTCCCGTGGGTGTGATCTTTGGTATTCCTTTTCATTTTTAAATCTTTTTCTGATTAAATGTTATGGACAAAGTGAAAGTGTTCTAGACAAGGCTATGTGTGTTTGCTCGCTTATTTTTAAAAAGTTAAAAGTCTTAATATGCATGTTTTTATGTTAAACTACCTACATATAAAAATAGAGGGAGAGGGAGTATAAATGTCTATCTTGTCCTTTATTTATTCGTTTCTTTTTTATTTCTATTTTTTAAATTAATTAATACAAATCCAATAATTCCAAAATCATGAAACAGTAAGTAAATTCCAATATCATCACTTTTCGTTTCACCAAATTTTCATTCACCATTTATCGAATTCCAATCACCATTCATCATTCACCAGTCATCATTCACCATCCAAATTCACCATTCACAGGGTCTGATTCATCGTTCATAGTGACTAATCACCATTCATAATGTTCGATTCACCATTCATCGGGAAAATAACGTTATCAACATAAAACAAAGAAACGATATAGATAGAAAATAGTGTTTTTGGTCAATGTTTTTTTTCGGAAATATTTGCATGAAATATAATTTATTTTAAAATAATTAATAATAATTAAGTTAAGATTAGTTTCCAAAAAATACAAGAGTTAATGTTGGCAAAATTCAAAACAATATGGTACATTATTTGAAGGTAGCTAATTCTCTAATTTTATAAAAAGTACCTATTACATATTATAAAAATAAAAGTACATATTTTACTAAATTTTTCTAAAATTTATTGCTTGTTTAATTGTTAAAATGTCTATTTGAATTATTATTTCATATTACAAAAAAACTTCTTTTCTCTCTTTCCTTCCTCTCTTCTCTCCTATTCTTTCTAAAAAAATCGAGTTTCAAATTTGAAGGACTGCGATACAGAGAAGCGAGACCCACCGCCAACGTCCGAGTAACAGTCGCATGTGCCGCAACCCCCGACCTCGCTAGAAAAATTCAAAACCGGTGAACTCGCCCTCTTCTTCTTTCAACCAAATCTCCTATGGTCTGTTCGGCTCTCCCTCTTTTCGGATGTAATCCAGTTGCAGTCAAATCAGCTTCGTAGCAGCGTTGTTTGGCCAGTCTCGTCGCAGCATGGGAACATGGAAGATGGCGTGCATGGAGATGAGAGACCTCAAGTTCAGGTTTCGTGTTGTTTCGCCGGCGGAGAGGAGACCTCGTCTCTCGGCCGTGGTGCAGGGACCAGCCACTGGTTGACGGCGTTAAACCAAGCCCGCCGATGCTTCAATTTTTTCCCAAGAATCTCCGGCGAGTTCGCAGCTCGTGGCGGCGGCAGAATCTCTTAGGTTTTTTTAAAAATTTTAGGATTTTTTGCTAATATGTTGAACCCGGACCTAACTATTTTTTGTAAAAGCCATTTCGTATTGTGATTTTGGGTAGAGTTGGGTTACCATTTTAGTTTTTTTTTGTCAACATCATTTTAGTTTCTAGGTTGAATGATTGTATTTGAACTATATTTGGATCTAACAAACAAAAAAGAATATTTAACAAAATTATTATTTCATTTTTTGTACAGGAAATTATTTCGTGGCAAAATGTCTTATTGTTTTTAATTCTTTTTCTTTTTTATTTCATCATAAAGTTGGATAAGGGAAGTATCCCAAAATACAACAAGTAGAAAACTTCTACACAGACAAATGCCGACGAGATAAAAGATGTCCCTAGAGCCAAAGATGAAATACACCTAAAAATTTACTGAACCAACAAGCCAACATAAAATCAAACATAGACAGCAAATCAAAGAAACCTATAGAGTAATCTCTGGTAACCAAAGCAATGTCGTAGGAATTAAAACCAAATAAGCGAGAAAGGTTGACAGAAAAACTTGTAGCAGGAATCAAGCCTGTATAGTAAAAGTTATTCCAATGTCATAACCGAAACTAGACTCAAGTAAATCTTAATCACCGGAGGAAACCTGATCTAGGTTCATGTTTTGCATATATGTATGACATTTTATAAATATATATNATATATATATATATATATATATATAATTTTGTCAATATATTGTATTTAGATTAAAAGATCAGATCCATAAAAGATAGTATAAGTCTCACCAAGAGGAAGATAAAATCCCACAAGAAGTAGAACTCTCAGAAAGAGAGGACACAACGAATCCGAAACAGAGTTGATAGATAAGTCACAGATAAAGACTAAAAATCCTAGAAAGAAAGACCTTTCTAGACTGACATAAACAACCCTTGATATCTCTAAAATACGGTCTATTATCGTCACGGAAATATAAACCCATAGACAAATCCTTACAGATTTGGTCATTTCTATCTAAAAACAATAAGTGGACAAAGTGATAAAAGAAAACAAAAGAAACCAAAAAACATGCAAACAATAGGAAAAAACAATTGGGGCTAGCAAAAGAGAAATGGGCTATGCACATAACATTGAAAGGCTCACTTCCAAGCCCAAAAGGAAAATGGTCGCCCTAGCCAATTTGCCTCCTAACACGCCGCTAGCTGCCACACGTCGGAAAACACTATCGAGAAGACAAACATGATTGGTTGCATGCACCATCTCCATATTTGTATCTCCTAATAGTCGGATCTTTACATCACTATCATAACAAAAGATAGCGCCAAGGTGGATAAAACACGACGAAGCAAATAGATGACTCATGGCCTGGTTGGTAACGATTGTTAATGTTGGCTTTTACTATGGAATTTTGGCTGCATAGATTTTGGCTGTAACGACTATAATTTTTTAAAAAAATGATAATAAAAGTCATATTAGTAACTAAAACTGTAAAAGTTGGGTTGTTACTTTTAATAATAAAAACTTATTTGCTAAAATAATATTATGTCATATTTATAATTATGTAATTACAAAACATAAGTTTACACACTATTATTTTTTATATATGCTCAAAATTGTTAACTCTTTTTATTGATTTCAAAATTTAGAATTATATATAATTTATTTAAGAAAAAATTCATAAAAACTATTGAACTTAATTCAAATTATTCACTAAATAAATTATTTAGGCCGAGTAGCCCACATAGCGTTAGAAATTTCGTCACGGATACCTTCCATATATTGTCTTGAAGTAACATCCGGTTCCACCGCATTTGACGAGTCTTCTTCATTTGGATCATTTTCTTTTACTGTCACATATTATGCTTGAAAATCAAGATCTTCGATGTTTGATTTACGAATAAAATTATGGAGGGCCATTGTTGCTACCACAAGTTTTCGCATTATAGAAACTTGATATCTCGCTTCATCTTTCATAACTCGCCATTTCCTTTTTCAAACTCCAAAAGTTCTCTCAATAACAGATCGAAGTGATGAATGACGACGATTAAACATTTCTTTGTAGTTCGTTTCTTGTTGTTGGTTGTGAACTGTATTTAGATGATATCGATCTCCTCTATATGGGTACAAAAATTCACGACGTAATGCATATCTTGAATCTCCGAAGTAATATTTATCTTCATGTGGATTATTTTGTGTCATATTTTTAATAAGTGGGATTATTTTATGTCATATTTAATTTTTTTATATTTGAATTTTTTCTTTGTATTTATAATTTATTCATTTAGTATGATATAAATATAAGATAAAGATAATGATTTATAAATGGATCTTAAAATAATGAAAATAAAATGAGGATTATTTTTGAACTATTTGTGTTTTATTGAAATATATATAAATTTTACATAATTTGGTGAAAAGAATAAAAAATATTTGATTGTTTAAAGTTATAAAAAAATTAAAACTTACCGAAAGCTAGCCATTGATGGCTTTTGAAAAGAAAGAAGGGGGAAAAAATTGGTTTTTATGGTCTTTACTACAAAAAAAAAAAACTAAAAAAGCTTGATTGGTAAAAATATGGCTTTAATGGCTTGAAAAAATTCTCCAAGCCAAAAAGCCACTACTAATCACCCTCTCAACCTCCTCATCTGAAAAAACGCCACCTTCTGCCGAGTCCGAATACTGAAGATCCAATTGTCACCGCCTATTAGCAGTCCTTCTCGGAGCATGTGACCAAATAATCTGGATTTTCTTCTGATCACAAAGCCATGGCCAACCAACCAGTCCGGAACAAATGGTGTAGCCTCTGGTTTCTGACAGATTAAAGCGTCAGTTCTACATGGAAAGAGAAAAATAAAGTGGAGAGAGAAAAAAACTACGACGGAGAGTGAAAGTCTGCAATCAAAGAGCTAATGGAAACAGAAGATTGATGCAGACTTAGAATCAAGGAGCTGAGTGAATCAGAAGATTGAAGCGAAAATCTCGGGTGAAGACGATCCTCAGATATATGCAAGTTAAGATTATGTAACGAGATTGACGGTTGAAGATAGAGACTGATGTTGGATTTTTTCAAATAAAAAGGAAGTTGCGAGAATATCTCAGAAGAAGATATTCAAGAACGGGTAGTTGTTACTAGTAAAATATTTTGTGAGGGAATATTCTTCTAGGGTTTGGGTAGTGTATAAATAAAGAGAAAAATGTCTCTTGGAGAGTTAACACTTTTGCTCTTTATTTGCTTGCTAAGGTTTTATATTCGACTTTCAAAAACAGAGAGTTGTTTTGGTGAGTATTCTTAGGCTTCTAAAGGGAATCACGGGTTGAGTGATTTAATTTAGGGAGCTGTTGTTTATTAAACTTATAGGTGACAGTCTATGTTTTAGGATTGTGTAAAAACTTGTTTGGGTTGAGTCTTTGTAAGAAAGATCAAACACATTAAGTTTAATAAAAGGATTGGTTTGTGTTTTAAACAGCGTGTTGATTCTATAAATATCCTCTATAAATTTTCAATTGGTATAAGAGCGGATCACCGACTAAAAGATTTTGTTTATCCTATAAACATGTGAGATCTTGTGGCAAGTATAGAGAATAATCAACAATTTGTGATGATAAACAAACCATTGGTGCTAGATGCTGACAATTATGGATACTGGAAAGTTCAAATGACTCAATTCATACAAAGCATTGATATGGATGCTTGGATTGCGGTTTTGGAAGGATGGGATCCACCAATGCACCAAAATGAAGAAGGTGAGAAGATACCAAAACCAATGAAAGACTGGATTTTGGCTGAGAAAGTCGCAGCAAAATCAAACTCACAAGCACTTACTAAAATGTTCACCTCATCGCCCATTGATGAATTCACCAGAGTTCAAGGGTGTACAAGAGCCAAAGATGTATGGGATATCTTGAAAACTTCATATGAAGGAACGTCTAATGTGAAACGTACTCGCATTGACATGTTGGCCTCTGAATTTGAAACACTCACTATGGATGAGCATGAAACAGTGAACCAATTCAGTAGAAAGATAAGCAGATTAGCACATGAAGCACTAGTGCTAGGAAAGACATACAAAGACAAGAAGCTGGTTAAGAAACTTCTCAGAATTTTACATGATAAATTTCAGCCACACATGTCAGCCATTGAAGTGGCCTTGGATTCAGTCACTATGAAGTTTGAACAAGTTGTTGAGATGATGCATGCTTATGAACTGAAAATCAGGAAAAAGGAGATGGCTATTGATAAAGGAATAGCTCTGGTGGCTTCGGAAAAGACTGCTAATCATGAAGCTGATTTGGAAGACAAAGTTGGATTAATTGTCAAGAAGTACTTCATGAAAATCGAAAGGGGTCAAAAGAAGAGCAATTCAAGTTTCAGAAATGATCAAGACAGAGATGTGAAGAAAGGAGAAAAAAATGTCTTGAATGTGAAGGCTTTGGACACTTCAAGGCTGATTGTCCAACTTTGAAGAGACGTGGCACTCTTCAATGTTATGAGTGTAAAGTCTATGGTCATACCAGGACTGATTATGTTGGAAGATCAAAAGGAGATGGCAATGACAAAAGGAGATGTGAAGAAAGGAGAAAAACAATGTATTGAATGTGAAGGCTTTGGACACTTCAAGGCTGATTGTCCAACTTTGAAGAGACGTGGCACTCTTCAATGTTATGAATGTAAAGTCTATGGTCATACCAGGACTGATTGTGTTGCAAGATCAAAAGGAGATGGCAATGACAAATCTTTTGTAAGTTGGAGTGAAAGTGATTCTAAATACGAGAAGGAAGAAGGTGATATTCTGAATAAATTTATGGCGTTCTTAGGAATCATACAAGAAGATGAGGGTGATGAAGATATTGATGAGGAAGCAGATTTTTCTCTTGAAGAAGAAAACAAGATTCTGGTTGAACATCTGATTCTTAAGAGTAATGAAATCAAACGTTTGATTGGGTTGATTGAAAGTTTGAAACTATTACTAAAGACAAAAAGGAACTCCGGGAACTGTTACACAAGGAGAAACTGAAGAATGAACTTGCTGAAGGGAGATTGCAAGAACAGTTGAGGAACATCAAGATGTTAAGTAATGGCACAAAGGATCTTGAAAAGTTGTTATCCATTGGGAAGATGAGAAAAGATAACTGGGTTCTAGGCTACAATGATGGAAACCAGTTCAAAGAAACCAAGTTTGTGAAAGGACAAAGCAGTTCTACGATGAATTTTGTTTCACACAAACAGATACCTCCGGCTAAGTCATTTCAAAGAACTGATTATGTATCACGCTGCTGGTATTGTAGAAAGTTGGGAGATTACAAGTACTACTGTCGTTTTTTTCTCAACAATGTGTCATCTTTGAAAAGACAGAAACGTGTCTACAAGGTTTACAAGCGGGGTAACAAGGTATGGATTCGTAAGAATGATCTCTTTCCAGAGGTGACAAGAAAGGCCAGTCTAGACACAGGAAAGCAAGATGACCAGATTGTTTATCATGTGGCATTTTTAGTAGAAACATATTCAACTGAAACCTCATGGTATTTTGATAGTGGATGCTCGAGACATATGATTGGAGTACAAAGAAATCTAAAAGGATTTCAAGAAGTCTAAGCTGGAAAGGTTTCATTTGGTGATGAATCAAAGGAAAAAATTAGAGGAAAGGGAATGACTAGTGGTAATGAGCTTGAACTCTCTGATGTTTATCTTGTTGATGGTCTTAAGGTTAATTTGATCAGCATTAGTTGTGTGATGAAGGTTTGGAAGTCACTTTCACTAGAACGACATGTAAGGCCATAAATGACTCAGGAGTAATCAAACTAGAAGGATTGAGATCAGGTAACAACTATTACATGTGGAGACCATGAAACAAGTGTCTAAGTGTAACACAAAGTTCTGAATCACAATTGTGGCATCAAAAACTTGGGCATTTAAATATGCGGACCTTGTGCTCACGGGAAACAGATTAGAGCATATCACAAGTTTGTTCTTGATGTCAAGTATTCTGAGCCTTTGTCGTTGGCTCATATGGATTTTATGGGACCCATACAAGTTGAAAGTCTTATCGGGAAAAAGTATATTATGGCAATTGTTGATGATTTTACCAGATATACATGGATACGATTTTTGAGAGAAAAATCTGAAATGTTGGAAAGTTTCAAGATTTTGGCGCTACAGCTCAAGAACGAGAAGTGTGGAATCAAGACAATACAGAGTGATCATGGAGGATAATTTCAAAAATGACCTCTTTGACATGTTTTGTCACAATCAAGGCATTGTTCATCAATACTCAGCTCCTCAAACCCCACAACAAAATGGAGTGGTAGAACGAAAGAACAAAACATTATAAGAGATGGCAAGAGCAATGTTTCATTGAAATCAAGTGGCTAAACATTTATGGGCTGAATCAATCAACATTTCTTGCTATATTATCAGTCGAGTGTATGTTCGCAAAGGAATAAACAAAACTCCATATGAAATGTGGAAAGATAAAACGCCTAGTCTGGGTTATTTTCATGTTTTTGGATGTGTTTGTTACATTTTGAATGATAAGGACCATCTTGGGAAGTTTGACTCCATAAGTGACGAAGGTTTCTTCTTAGGATATTCAGGAACCACTACTACTTATCGAGTGTTTAACAAGCATACTAACATGGTTCAGGAAACTGTGAATGTGGTCTTTGATGATTATTCATCATCCAGGATGATGATTCATAAGATATCCAAACAATCAACTTCGACACAGGAAGCTGATTTACCTCATGGTACCAATGTCACACCAGCTTTAGAATCTGCTTCCACTCTTCAAGTACACAAGAATCACTCCAAACAAGATGTTATTAGTGAGATTCAGGGGGAGAGGGTTACGAGAAGGAAACCAGATAGATTTCAAGCAATTAGCATCTGGACAACTGTCTAATTCTATCATGTTCTTGGCGTTTGTATCTGTTCTCGAGCCGAAGAATCGTAAAGATGCTCTAGCATATGACTTCTGGATATCAGCGATGCAAGAGGAATTGAGTCAATTCAAAAGGAGTGATGTCTGGGATTTAGTTCCAAGACCTGATGATGTGAATGTAGTAGGTACATAGTGGATTTTCAAGAACAAGATTAATGAATCAGGTACTGTTATTAGAAACAAGGCACGACTTGTAGCACAAGGGTACTCACAAGTTGAAAGGGTTGATTTTGATGAAACTTTTTTTCCAGTTGCCCGACTTAAGTCAATCAGGTTCCCGTTTGGAATGGCATGTGCATTGAAATTCAAGCTACATCAGATGGATGTAAAAAGTGCTTTCTTGAATGGGATACTACAAGAAGAGGTTTATGTGGAGCAGCTGAAAGAATTCAAAGACTCACAACACCCTAAATATGTGTTCAAACTAAAAAAAGCTTTATATGGGTTGAAACAAGCTCCTAGAGCGGGGTATGAAAGGTTAACAACATTTCTAATCAATCAAGGTTATGAAAGAGGAACTGTAGACAAGACACTCTTCGTATTAAGAGAAAACAGGGATCTAATCATAGCTCAGATTTATGTTGATGATATTTTCTTTGGAGCCACAAAGAACAATTTGGTCCAGGAATTTGTTCAAAGTATGACAAATGAGTTTGAGATGAGCATGTGTGGTGAGCTTACCTATTTTTCTTGGACTACAAGTTAAGGAAACAGAGGATGGAATTTTTGTTACTCAAAGCACTTATGCAAGGAATCTTGTGACAAGGTTTGAAATGCAAACTAGCAAAGACGCAAAGACTCCAATGGGAACAAATGAGAAGTTTTCAAGAGATGAATCAAGAGAAGATGTGGATATAAAGCTGTACAAGGGCATGATTGGTAGTTTACTCTATCTTACAGCAAGCATACCAGATCTTTGTTTTGCTGTGGGTATATGTGCTCGATATCAAGCTCAACCAAATGCGTCTCACTTAGTAGTAATCAAGAGGAAAGTTAGGTATGTAAAAGGAACAACTAACTTGGGAATATACTTCGCAAAAGATACGAACAAGAGTCTGGTTGGATATTGCGATGCAGATTGGGCAGGATCACTAAATGATCGACACAACACAAGTGGAGGATGTTTCTTTATGGGAAACAATTTAATTTCCTGGCATAGCCGTAAACAGAACAGTGTTTCACTGTCCACAGAAGAAGCTGAGTACATAGCCTTGGGAAGTTGTTGCACACAACTATTATGGATGAAACAGATGTCTGCTGATTATGGTATGAAATCTAATTATGTTCTAATTTTGTGTGATAATAAGAGTGCCATAAACATAGCTAAAAATCCAGTTCAACATTCAAGAACTAAACATATAGATATTAGACATCATTTCACCAGGAAGTTGATTGAGGAGAAACTGATTACAATTAACCATGTTAGTATTGATTTACAACTTGCTAATTTATTTACAAAAGCCTTGGATTTTAATCGTTTTGTTAATTTAAGAGAAGCTATTGGTGTTTGTGAAGTATAGTTTGGTCAGCATATGTAAGGAACATGTTATTGATGTGTACATAAGTATTCTTTGTATAGAGTTATAGGAAATTAATAATGTTTTTTGTGTTGTACATTGTGGAAAATAGATGCCTGTCACGCCGTTCTGAAGTGAACAATGTCAAAGGGTTGTAAGTATACATACCATGAGGTCAAAGAGCTGAGAAGATCTTAGTGATTGGGAGTGTTTAATAAAATAAAAAAAAACACTTGCAGATGTTGAGAAGTCAAGTGATGCATCTGCAACCCAATCACTCGAAAGAATAAAAACTCATCAAAAGAAAGCAAGAAATCAAAAAGCTGAAAGTGTATGAAAGAAAAAAAAGACTCTTCAAAGGAAATTCCAGCTTCCTGAAGAATGGTACTTACGAACAGAGACTTGAGATAAATTCAGGATAAAGGCATGATAGAGCGAAAGTCTTGTCACAATGTCACCAAACGGACGTATGAATCACGAAAAGAATATCCTAATCAGACTTTTGTCTAACTGGTTCTGATAAACAACTAGCGGAACTGACTCACTTCTCTGTTTTCCTGATACATGCGTAAATTACTTTTGTGCAAATAGGCTGACATGGTCACAATTGCATATTTGGGTCACTCTGTCAATTTAGCATATTTAAAACGTGTCATAATAGTTATGAAATCAGAACTGTGATCATTGCATGACAGCTTAATATCTCATGGGTTTTGCCAAATATTCTTAATATCTCGTGGGTTTTGCCAAATATTTTTGATATGTGTGTTAAGTTGTCTCAGGCCCAGAGGCCCATTTAGAAAAGACAAAGCTAATGTGAATTGTTGCGATTCTCAAGGGATTCATCAAAAAGGAGTTGAAACGATAATCTCAACAACATCGTTCAAACTTCTTGATTTCCTATTTATCTCTCACTCTCATTCTCTCTCTTTCATTCTAAAATTAGGGTTTCTCAATTTACAAATCAAGATAGAGAATTTGGAGCAATTCATTGTCGACCTACAAAGATTCTTCTAGAATGTTGCAACATCGCAACCAGCCAGGCAACTACCACCAACATCACCAATGCAAATCTCTTCACCAAATGAATCTGAGTACCAGACGCCTATGCATGCAACAGATGAGACTCAAATCGGTGAGAACTCTTGCCGTATTCTGACAATCTACAAACCTCCAAGTGATCAGTTGGGCTTCACCAGTAGATCCTTGTTTCCGGGTACAGAAGATGAACAATCGCGGGATAAAGATCAAGCTTCTCAGGAAAATCAGTTGCCAAATCTGCTTGACGGTGAATCATCTCACAAAGATGTAATTCCTGAATCTGAACCAGGTCTTGCAGATGATGAAGTCAAACAGGTACCTGTAGATAATCAACGTTCTGAGCCAGAAGTTTAAGCCTTTGAGACTCAAGTGGCAGACACTCAAGAAATGGTTACCAGATCATAAGGTAATGATATCATGATCTTGGATGAAGTAAAACAAGAAACTCATTCGGCTGAGTCTGCAAGATCATCACGCTTACGGAAGAGAAAAGAGATTTCCATCAAGCAAGAGGGTGAGATCAAGAAACCAAGAAAAGAGTCCAAATCATCGAATTTTGATCACTTCAAATTCAAGGATAAAGTTGCTTCTCAAAGGTACTCTCTCATCTCCAGGAAATAATGTCTAGAAGAAACAGAGATAGATCTCCCAACTGATAGTGCAATTAGGAAATGGATTGATGAGGCTGGACTGTTGAGAACTATGGTGAATTTAGGAGAATATGATGAGGAGCTGGTTAGGGAGTTCTATGCAAACTTTCCAGCTGATTATGATGGAGAACATGCAGTAGATGTTCGGGTCAGGGATTGGATCTATGTGTTGTCTGCTGTACAGATCAATTCTTTGTTTGGTCTGCCAGATGTGGATGATGTTCAGAGTCGCATTCAGGTAGCTGCAATCACAAATGAGAAGCTAGCATCATTTCTTAGTGGTGGCTCAGTGAAGAAATGGACTGGTCTCACCAGTGGACATGTGACTGATGATCTCCGAGAACTGTACAAGATATGCAGCCTAAATGTGCCATGATTGTGTACAAAGTGGTGAAAAAGATCGACTTCAACATGGGAAGTCTAATTTTTGAGCACATTGTGAATCATGCTAAGACGCCGGAATCAAAGTTCTATCATCCATTTCCAAGATTGATCAATCGGTTGTTCAACTCTCAGCATCCGGTTACTTCTCTGTATAATGTCAAACCACTCACGCTTGCACAACCGTCTGAAACAAAGATCATACTTCGCAATGACAGCAAGAAATCCGAGTCGTCTAAGGCATCTAAACATAAGACTATTTCAAGCAAGGCACCTAATTCCAAGACTGTCTCAAGTCTCAAAGTCAAATGAGAGAGTGATAGTTCCCTCTACAAGCTTCGTAAGGCTATGCGAGGGGCTATTCAGATGCTTGAGGATGCTATGGCTGTAGGTAAGTTCTCTCTTCTCTCTTGATACATTGGTTTATAAGTGTTTTTAACATGATGTCACACAAGCAGGTGGAGAAATTGATGAGGAAGCCACTAAATCAGACTAGAAAGAGACACAAGATTCTGGGGGAGAACAGGATTATGGAGGAGAAGACATTTAAGTTTTTATGTTTTTAGGACTTGTGATTTTTATGTCTTTTGGAACTTATTGATTTTCGTCTCGTTTTTTGTGTGTTTAAACAATGTTATGGGTTTGAAATGAATTTCTGGTGTTTTTAACCAATTCATTGGTATAGTTGCATCGTGGCTTGGATTTGGTGTTTCTTAAATCACAGGAATCAGGAGGTTGCTTGGTTGTGACATCAAGTCAAAAAGGGGGAGATTGAAAGTCTTCAATCAAGGAACTAATGGAAACAAACGATTGATGCAGACTTAGAATCAAGGAGCTGAGTGAATCAGAAAGTTGAAGTGGAAATCTCGGGTGAAGAAGATCCTCGTATATATGCAAGTTAAGATTTTGTAACGAGATTGACGGTTGAAGATAGAGACTGATGTTGGATTTCTTTGAAGATCTAAACAAATAAAAAGGAAGTTGTGAGAATATCTCAGAAGAAGATATTCAAGAACGGATAGTTGTTACTAGTAAGATATTTCGTGAGGGAATATTCTTCTAGGGTTTGGTAGTGTATAAATAAAGAGAAAAGTATCTCTTGGCGAGTTAACACTTTTGCTCTTTATTTGCTTGCTAAGGTTTTATATTCGACTTTCAAAAACTAGGAGTTGTTTTGTGAGTATTCTTAGGCTTCTAAAGGGAATCACGGGTTGAGTGATTTAGTTTAGGGAGTTGTTGTTTATTAAACTTATTGGTGACAATCTTGTGTTTTAAGATTGTGTAAAACTTGTTTGAGTTGAGTCTTTGTAAGAAAGATCAAACAAATTAAGTTTAGTAAAATGATTGGTTTGTGTTTTAAACAGTATGTTGATTCTATAAATATCCACTATACATTTCTAGAGAGGAGTGAATACATGTAAGCCAAAAAGATCGCTATGAGAGAAAAAGTAAAGCGCGTAAATAAAAATTCGATATTTATATATTGTCGGCGCAGGCATAAAACCGATCATCAGCTTCAAAACCGATTCACCGGAGTAAGAGAGGAGAGAGAAAATATTTTTAGAGAGATTTTATTTTAGTAACTAGACATTGGTTTTCTCAAATATTTAATATTTTGTAATCATGTGAGTTTTCTTTCTTTTTTTTTTTGGTGGGAATGTGAGATTTCTTTTTTGAAGGTGGCATTTGTCACTTCATATAATTGTTCTCTTGATGGTGCATGGAAATAAGGACACTTCGTTTCGCTTTTTGGATCACTTGTGCTGTTCCACAATTGGAGTGTTGACAATAATAAAGTAATAAATAAAAAATGTTGTTCCAGGATTCGAGTATGGCCAAATAATTACATTAATATAATTATACTCTTTTGTTTGGTCGAAAATATAATTATACTCTTTTTTGGTAAAAGATATAATTATACTCTTTTAACAATTTCTGATCAATAAACACGGAATTATCAGATATATAAACTCGTACAGCATGTTTACAAGTTATATTTCCTTTATCAACAAAATATATACAAGACCACACTTTTTTCTATTAATAAATTTTTGAACCTATTATTTTAACATTAGGTAACTTTTTTTTTCCACCTAGATTTGGTAATATTTCATCTAGGTAAATATGTGTATTACAAGTCGTAATTGATTTGATATAAAAATTTTAATTCGTAGTATCCTAGAATAATGTAATCTCTAGATGGATTTAACGAAATATACAAATTATGAGCGGGATAAGCTTCTCAATCATAAAAATGTTGTAATAACCAAAGTTAAAATCTAAACTTCAAGAGATAAAAACATAGAGTATCAATTCGGCCAAAATAAATAACCTAAAAGTATCCAATGCCCACCCCATAAATAGTAGAATTTTTTTAGTTGTATTTGGTTATAGAATTATTTGGACACTATTATTTTTAATGAAAATTTTTCATTATTCACAAGACTAATGATATATAGTGTAATATTAAATAAGTTTATGAGGAATTTTGTGAAATACCACAAAAATTTCATATTCCAAAAATACCACTCACACCCAATTATTTCAAGAATACCGTTAAAATATACTTTTTTCCAAAAATACCACAAATATAAAATTGAGTTTTAAAGGTTTAAAATTTAAAATTTTGGTGTTTGAATTGACTAAATAAAGTTTAAGGTTTAGTTTTGAAGGGGTGGAGTTTGTTTTGGGGTTTAGGATTTAAATTTGGAAGTTTTAAAATTTTTCAAAATTTGTGGTAATTTTGGAACAAAAACATTTTGCAATATTTTTGAAATAATTGGAGAGTATGATATTTTTAGAACATATCTAGCTTTTTATGTAATTTGGGAGAATTCCTTACATTTTATATGTTACCATTAAAATGTCCTTCCTTCTATAATATATAGTAGATTAACGGCATGTTATGTCTTTAATGACACTTTGAGACCTTTTTTAAAAAAATTGATTGAAGACCATCATCCATTGAATATTTTTATATACGTTTTGATCACTCAAAAGGAAAAATAGTTTGTTATGTTGATGACACCATCAGGAGAAGACTTATTTATATACATTCTTGGTCTTTCTGGCACAAAAGAAACTGTGGACTATGAAATGTCTATATGATAAAAGGCCAGCAGAATGGCCAACGATTTGTTCAATCAAACATTTAGCAATTATGTGCTCATGATTTATGGTTTCACCACCTTTGATTCTAACTATACAAACTTAGATTATTGTAAGCATTAGTTTCATTTTTTCTTTATTCAAAATAACTCCTTTGTGTAATCTACAAGAGCATCAAAATATGATTACTTTGTTTATTATGAATACTTAAATTGTGTGGACGAATAAATCAATTTTCGCAAAGATAAAATCCCAACGAAGAGATGACAACCATTTCCATTACTTGGTGTAGTTTGTTTACTACAAGTTGCAACAAAGACTAGTGTCTAAAACTCTATACAGAAATTCAAGTTCTTGAACTGAATCTAAGCATTTACATATAATTCCAGACGCAATAACATTTGTTTCCCTTTCGTGTAATTTCTATTAAAAAAAAAAAAAAAAAACAACTCCTAGAGAGCTACGCAGGTATTATTCTTATATGTATATAGTTCAGAGCTCTAGAACCACCTTACCAGGAATCTGCTTGTTCTCCTTGGCTTCATGAGCTGCTACAACTTCGGTTATCGGAAATGTTTTCTCCACTGGTATCTTTAGCTTTTCAGCTCCAACCAAACGCTGAATCTCAGCTAGACCTTCAGGATCAGCCCTCATATATGTCCACCAATACTCTGTTTTTTGGTTCATCACAGTCAAATCTTATCACATTAGTTCTTTCGCACTCAGATGTTCAACGAGACATTTTTTCTATCACAGTTCCTCAAAACCCAAGAGTAATGCAGGATCTATCATATACCTATTCCATGAGAATACTGATATTGTATCTTTTTCTTCGCCAACAATGAAGTTGCAAGCGGAAGCCCAACCACAAAACCATATTTATCAGTCAACGATCCAGCCTCACCCTTCCAAAGATAAATCCAAAAAAGATGAGCAAAATTAAGACCAAAATAACCAAAATCCTACTGCAGAAGAAATATAATATACCTGGAGAGTCATATAATTACCACCCTTCCTCAAAAAGTTAATGCCGGTTCTCTCGGTTTCAGGACGACCAATAGTGTCGAGCACAGCGTCAAACTTTCCTTTTACTACCAACTCAATGTCCTGTACACGAAACAGATCCATGTTCAGGTATCGAAACATGACCATCATGGCTCTACTTTGAACGAGCAGATAAGTATACAAACTTGTATTACTACCTCAGTTGTGTAGTCAACAGCTTGCTCAGCACCAGCTGCGAGTATTCTTTCTTTCGTCTCACCCACGCAAGAGGCTGTAACATGACACCCAGAGGCTACAGCAAGCTGGATAGCAGCAAAGCCTACAGCTCCTCCTCCTCCAAAAACTAATAGTCTTTGTCTGCAAAGAGAAATTTTTTTAAGAATAAGCTGCTGTTGAGTCCACAGTTGTAGAAAATAACACGAAAGAATCTGTGTGAATGCTTAAGGATGAATAAGTATCATCTTGTTGCCACACACAGTACAAACAAACAACCATACCCTTCAGTTATCCGAGCATTACTCTTCAAAGCACGCCAAGCAGTCAAAGCTGCAAAAGGAATGGCACTTGCCTCCTACAAGAAGCAAAAATATATAAGACAAGCTGGCAAAACTTAAATTAAAAACAAACAAACAAACAGCTACCCACTCATACGGAAACAGAAACCAAAACAGAGATGTTGAAGGGTATATAGATCTTCCAAATTACCACATGAGTAACTGATGATGGCTTTTCAATGAGTTCTTCTTCCGAAAGAATTCCATAATCAGTATAAGTACCTCTTAACGCTGTTGGATGTAATGCACCAAAAACTTCTTGGCCTACTTTAAACGACTTTACTGAATTCCCAATTGCTGCAACTTCACCACTCACATCACGTCCAATTATAATAGGTAGATGTGGTTCGAATACAGAACGCCCATATCCTGCTCGTATCTGAAAATAATACGAGCAGAATCAATAAATCTCAGTGCTCTTATTGTCAGAATTGAATACAAGATTTTGCTTAAATATCTAAACAAGTGAAGCATTAAGCACTCTTAATATTATCATCATCAATGAGAGACCAATTTTTCCAGGTAAGATTAATCCTATACGATAATAAAGACCCAGAACATTCACAAGCTAACGGATCACACCAATCCTAATCCTTAAAAGAAGCCATTTCATATGCCACTAAACAAACGAAATCAAAGCAGATTAAGCAGAGGATACCCACTCTGCAATCAAGAGGGTTGACGGAGACAGCTTTCGCCCGGACGAGAACCTCATTTGGATTAAGATTCGGAACCGGAACATTCTCCCGGAGCTCCAAAACCTCTGGGCCGCCAAAGCGAGGCACCATCACAGCACGGCAGCCGGTAAAGACGCTCCGAACATAACTTAACCTCGCAAGCCGGAAAATCAATCCTGCACCATAAGTACCACACAGTGACCTCATCACTCTCATTTCTCCGCCGACTACAAAATGCAATTTACTCGTCTTCTTCTTCGTTGATGCGAGAACCTGTTTCTTCTATTTTAGGTTTTTTTTTGTTCTCTCTATTTACACAAAAACGGAAATGTAAGACGTAGCAGATTCAGAATATGTGTCCGCAGATCGGGTTTGCTTACTTGATGACTGTACACGAAGCTGAACATTTTAATTAACCGGTTTGCTCGAAACCGAACCGATTTTATCAGATCCCTCCGTGAATTTGGGAGAAAAGGCTCATATGTCTTTTTGGTGAGAAAAAAGGCTCGAAAAAAAGAATTTATTTTTGATTTTTTTTTAAATTAAAATAATGGCTAAATACAAATGTACTTTAAATGAATTTTTTTATTTACGCGCCCTACCCACCCTCAAATCGAATCCTCCAACCGACCCAAGTCCAATTGGATCATTAAACCTAAAATTAAAATTGGTCCGGTTTAATAAACCAAACCCAATCGATTTTCCCCTCTCTTTTCCCTCCTTTTTACGCAAAACCCTAAGTAAAGGGGAATAACTTTCTTCTTCATCCTCAACTCTCATCATCTCCAAATCCTCCAAATCCACTACTCCACTATCCTATTTCTTCGGATTTTTCCTCTATTTCTTCTCATTCTTCGGTGTACTACTCTCCATTTGGTAAAGGTAAGTTTCTTCTTCTTCTTCTTCTCATTTATGG